>CATIWQ010084776.1:0-14338 GCA_949673415.1 Euphorbia schlechtendalii | reverse complement strand
ATTCTGAAGTCTTAAAGCTAAACGATAACCAACACTCATAGCTCCTAACTTCTAAAAGATATAAAAATCTTATAGGCAAGCAAAAGAGGATAATACAGAGAAGAATTCAGTTCTATTTTATCCACATATATTGATAATAATAGCAGATTATCATCTCAATCTAATAGGGGAATCAATGTTACTAATCCCCTCACTGTTAATAATCACCCTTTAAAGTTAATAATCCCCTTTTTTGTTGTACATGTACAGTGAAAACCTAAATTACTAATCCCCTTTCAAAGGCATATTGCAAGTAAATAAAATTCTTAACCTAAATCCCCTCTAAATTAACGAATCTTCTAAGATTCACCACATCAAACAGAAAACCCAATCCTCCCAAACTCAAGGCAAGGTAAGAAACTTAAGTTCATACAGACCTGGTGTATAACCAATAGAGAGAGAAATCGATGATGGCGAGGTGTGACCAGTTCCGGCCAAGAAAGAAACCAAACAGAATCAGAAATAGAAATTCCTGCCTTGAAATGTTGAGCGATAGACCGACAGTGGCTATTGAAGACTTCAAGCGACTTCGAGGCACATACGGTAAACGGGAGAAGAAGGCGACAAAAAAAATCGGGTACAGAAGATGGTGGTGAACAGCCGCTGCGACTTTGAGTTGTAGAGGGTGAAAATTTACAGAAAATTGATCGGAAAAAAGAGGCGCCTAGTGAAAAGAGCTAAAGAACGCTAAAATGAGATGAAGGAGGAGGAGGCACCGTAGAAAAAATGATCGATTTGAAGAGAGGAAAGTGAGAGGGTTTCTGTGTTAGACAGGAAAGCTACGAGGAAAATAGAGGGATTTTTGTTTTATGGCTAAACTTAATTGACTATATTTTATTTCATGCGTTTGATGTGCCCAAAAATTTGGCGCTAGAATTCCCGCCCCAATTTTAATACTTTTTTCCAACACTTTTATAATTCTAGGAATTGCGTTACTATTGGTAAGTTTTGTCAACATTAACAAATAAGTGTTGGCACAGGTCAATTTCCAATATTAAAATGGTAACACTTTAGTGCCAACACTTGGGTTTTTAGTTGGTATAGCCCATATATGGTGTAGTGCATCCAAGAACCTTTAAGCTAAGTGTTTCGAGGCTGATATAGAACCTGATAAATCTAGATGATCAAATGGGCTTTCTAGTAAAGGCATATGATCCCCCGATACTCACAACGTCACATGCTTGTGACCCGATTCGTTCTGCAATAGTAACTAGTATAATACACTCCTTCCATTAGGTTAAGTACCATCTAGATTATTGAACTCGAATTAAGTGTTAGCTTATGTAATGACCGTAGCTATCCTAGAATTAGACTTGTTCATGAAGAACACCACTCACCATAATGTATCAAGATTGACTAGAAACTCGTTTTATAAATCTTATACTTTGATCAGAGGTTTATGAGTGTGTCACTTCAACAAGAGGTATTAAGGTATAACTCTCATTATATCAAAATATAAGGAGCAATGGATCCCATCTTGACTACTCAGCTTACAAATGAGTGATCATCATTATACTTGTAATTACTTGTATCATCCTGATCACTAGGGTATGCATATTTATGTCCCAAAGTATAGAAACTACCACACAAGGTAACTAGTATCTCAGGTTTAAGGATACTTGTACTACTTTTTCAATAAGATATGACACTAACACAAGGATATAGTTATTTCCAAGTGTTTGTCTTATAGTGGTCTCTAATGTATTACCCGAATACATTCATGTGTTAACTCAAGGTACCACCTTTAGCTCGTGAGATTGGTTGCTTGGATCAAATTGAAGGAGTAAGTGTACACATGCTAGTCTGTTCACTTCATTGATGTCTAGTATCAATGAAACTATGATTAGGGATATTTAGACCAATCGTAGTAACATGTGTGTGTAGTTCTCACATCACATAGCTCCCACGATATCCTCATACTTTTACGCTATAAAATAGTCATGGACATTATCTTATCAATGAACATATACATAATAACATATATATAATACCAGCGAGATACACAATTTAGTAATAATCATCGATAAATAAAAAAGATGCCATATTATTGATAACAATAATCTGAAACTGTTTGTACGTTATAAACTAATAAAGATGTATCACCCTAATTGCCTCTAGGGCATACATCATATCTGATAGATGTATGAGTGCAAACTTTCAAAGATAATATATATATAAAAGATAGAGAACACCTCAATCAAGCTTTAATCCACTAGTATTCTTTCCTTTAATTAGGCGGAGAAGCCTTTGATTGCGGGTAGGATTACAAGTTAGTACCTTCCAAGCCTAACTACCACTCAACTCAGTTTAAGTACCCTTCTCAAACTGATCTCACACAGATTTAGAATAAATATTGATCGCTCAACAAAAAATACAACTTATAAACTGTTGGTACCTTTATAATTGATTGACTTAGCTAAACTCTAAGTCTAACTTATTTCTCTATATTACAAAGTGACTAGAGTTTTTTTATTTGCTTTGAAATTGCTTGATTTAGAATTTTAAATGTTGTGATTGATTTGAAAAAGTTTCTCTTTAGAGATTCGAGATGATTCACCAAGTTGTAAACGTTTGCTCCTATCACTATTTATACTTGTAGATTTTTGGAAGTAGCTGTTGTAAACTTCTCATCTTAACTTTATTTCTCAAAATCTCTTCTCTTCAAAGCTTCAAAATCTATTCGTTTAAAAAAAATTTAAAGACATTTAAAGATAACAATTTTGTTTGTTGAGGCGAGATACTAATCCATTGATTAATATATCATTAAATAATCTTTTCTTTCAAGCAATGGTGTTGAGAGAGAGTGTGCGAGATGCAACATGGAGATTACTGATTGAATGCTATTGGTGACGTTGTAGTTAGCGCGGTGATGCTAGAAAATAGCGAATGTTAAAGGATTCCCTTGTTACTTGGCTTTTGTGAAAACATTCCAACCTTCTGTATTGACACTTTTTTCTGTGAGGACCACTTCATTATTCTATTATTTTCAAAGCCAAATCCTTTTTGGAACCTGAAAAGCATCAACTAAGAATATTCTGGTTACACAAAAGGGTTAAAAGCAACGGTGTGACAGTAACTCAACATCACATAAAGTGCTCAGCTTTCGATGAGAATAATAGCACAAAAGTACTTAACTTACGTTGAGCTAAATAATGAAGCAAAGTTACTCAGCTTGGCAACATTCGTAACACTAAGCCATAGCCTAACTAAACCTATGTCAAGCTAAGTTGTTTTACCATAAAACTAATTCAAGCTGATTACTTAATTAAGAGTATACTTAGTGACTAATTAATTTCATTATCCTAAGTAATTGTTATCTCCTAAACTTAAGTATTGTGAAGTACTATTAATTTGGGTTCAACAAAGATCTAAATGGATGGATATTATAATTAGTATCTTTGTCTCTAGAATCTTGCACAAAAAGAGTTTAAGAAAGAGTTAGTAGCAAAATTATGAACCCCTAAGTATTTCGATGACTAAGAATATGATTCTTAGTGTAAGTATTTATCCTGAAACTCTTGTCAGGTGGGCGAATATGGAAAGTAATACATATGCTCTGTTATACTCTATACTTCATATAACTCATGTTGTGTGCATTGAATTAATATATTAGTTCATTCTAGTAATAGAGCACTGGAAGATCATGATGAAAATTGTAAGATACTTGTGTATGACCCTTGGTTATGTTCTAATGTATTCAACCAAGGAAATAGACCTTATAGAAT
Source organism: Euphorbia schlechtendalii (assembly GCA_949673415.1). NCBI lineage: Eukaryota > Viridiplantae > Streptophyta > Magnoliopsida > Malpighiales > Euphorbiaceae > Euphorbia > Euphorbia schlechtendalii. Next base: position 10,574 of record CATIWQ010084776.1, on the reverse strand, counting down.
ACATAGGTGCATATTAGCTAAGGCTAAGGCTAGAATTGAGTTTTTCCATTAATAATCAAAGATTTTATTCGATAAAAGAGACTATCGTGTCTTCTTATACTAACTTCTCCAAACAAAATGTTAACTATTTATAGATATAGTCAAACATTGATATCTTATGTGATAGACTCGAAATATTATATTAGCAATACATATATTGATATCAACTATCTGTTAGTTGTAGATTAGGTAACACGAGGAGAGTTCAATATGAGTTATTTATCTACACATTACATGCTTGTAGATTTATTTATGAAGTACGTCACTGAAAGATGTATATGCGAAATATATGAAAGAGTTAAATATGCTCAAATTATATTAATTTAGTTACCTCATGTATTATACCCTTCAAATCATGAGCGATATTGTGATACTCCCTCTGGTGCTGAAAGATTGTTATTTTAGCCAAAATCTCATTTTCCTTTTGTTTGTCATTCTCACATATCAATGCAATATTTAACACTTTTTTCCTAATTTACCCTTGTATTAATTAGGAACGAGATTAAGTATAAAGTGAAATTATAAGGTAATAATTAAGAAGTGAGAATTTTATGATAAAGTAAAAGGGATAAGTCAATTTAATACTAATAAATGTTTTATTGGTCATGATGAAAATCCTAAAATGACAATCTTTCAGCACTGAAGAGAGTAATATAAATGAGTTTTATTCCATGAATAATGTATGTGTGTGTACATTATGTACATATTATTTTTCATTCATAGCATTTGGGATAGAGAAATAGATCACTCACATGGGTTTTATCCTAGTATTATCACGAGGATACAAACTAAGATGAGATTGATTTTGAAAAATTATGTGTAGTTCGGAAACTGGTTCAAAATCTAGAATCAACTTGTTAAGTAACAAGAAAATCTCCTTATATTGAACAATGTGTACCGAATCCAAAAAGGAATTGGTTAAGAAGTGTGTAGTTCACATGATTATAGATCATTTTTGTCTGAATAGCTAAAGGTAGTTCATATAGCCGAACGAGGTTAAATATTAACGTGCATTGTAACTCAAACCTTTATACAATGTTGTTGATATGATAAGGCATGTGCTCCTTTATAAGGGTAGAAAGAAAAGGACACCATGATGCATTATCAAAGTGGGAGAGAAATACATCATCGAGATAATGTGCGCTTAGCGGCCATGAGATGAGAAGTTTGTACGATGTATAAGGATCTCAACTTCTGTAATGTGAGACTTAGTCCATTATATTGTTATTGGACATTACCCTCAATACTATTGAGTTGTCTTGCGAAGTAAGGACTAGAAAGAGAGATTTTATCAATCACCAAGAGATTATGATAAGATTTGATATGCACAGATTAGTTGATGGATCGAACTAGTTATGTACGGACTTGACATCTTAAAAGGAAGATTTGGCCAATGTTATCAGAATTATGTTGGTTTACTGGCATGCCTAATTTATGTTTGTGATAAGATAGGGAATAATAGATTTAGGCTTTCGAGTACCTAAAAGATGTTGAAGCGGGTGATTTTTTACAAATCTAGGGTAAAGCATACACGCTATATATCAACGTGATATTTTATATACTATATATTAGATTATATGGCTGAGTACCAATTAGAATAATCTTGGCAGACCTTAACGGGTGCAAGATATTTTCTGAATACTAGATGTTAATCTATTTGGTTAAGTACCACTTAGGATAGTCTTGGTAGACCCTAACTGGTGCAAGACAAAGTGTTCTTGTTAGTACATTGGTTGCACGACTTCACAATTTACAGAATATTTAACAGTCTTGTACTGAATAAAACCATCAAGTACGAGTCGAAGATGTTGGTAATACTCGGTCTGCCTATGAGTGGGTCAATCAAGTCAAAGGATCCGATCCAATTTAATTATTTGGACTAAATTGAAAAGTTATAGATCTTTAAAGGAATTAATTGCAAATAATTAAAAGTTTACGGAATTAATTGCAATTAATCAAATTTTTATATCCTATTTATATGAAATGTTTTAGAGAATTCATTTTCATTCCCTTTCATTTTCTATGTCCCAAGTTTTCGTCTCACGACGAAAATATCACAAATCTATTACTATTTATTTTCGCCGCTGCAGAAGTTGTGGATATACATTCATACTCCGACAAACCATGAAATGGATTCAACTTGGCATTCGATTCCACATTCTTCGATCTTGGGTATATGGAAAAATGTTAGAATTCGAATCCATTTCGATGGAATGTTTTCCCTCGTATACCTCATTTAGGATTTTAAATAAAATTAAATGATAAATCGGTATATGATAATATAGAGTTCAAAAACAGGAAAAAGCCTAAATTAGGGTAATGCAATTTCATTCATAGAAGAAAAGAATATTAGAAGAGAGTCAATATCAATCAATATAGAATTTATAAAGTTCTTTGAAAAAGCTTTTGTATTAATTTTCTTTGGTGGTTTCGTAAAGGAGACCATTTTAGATACCTGCCTACATTTTTGGAGAAAAAAGATACATTAATTTGTTACCAAACTAATTTCTATATTCCAAAGATAGTTTATGGCATATGAGCTTTAAGTGTGATAGTTCTACAGTGTGACTATAAGTTTTGAAAATGTTTCATCTGACCATAACAATGAACACGTTGGTTGTAGTTGAACCCGAGTAACAAAATATTAATTAATTGTCAGTAGTCCCAATTATCTGCAAACTAAAATCATATATATTTAGTTTTAATAGATATATTCTTAATGTAAAAAAATTGATTGTCTTGCACGTTTTTCCTCCAGTGCAATAAACGGCCAGTTGTCGTTTTGTTTTATTACCTATGGTCGGTAATTTTTACAAACATAGAATAGGATTTTAAATATTAGAGATTGATATTTAATAATACCTCTTTTAAATTTTTCAATTCATTAATTAGTATTTTTATTCACTAAATTTCATTTTCATTTAATTCATACCCTAACACAAAAATAATTAAAATTAAAATCCATATTAATTAGTAATTTAAACTCCTAAACATACCTAAACACTAACTCTCTAAACATGGTCGTTTTTTTCCAAATCACTATTGCCATTCTAGTTTCTGTTTTCGCCCGAACCTTCATGGTCATTCAGTGGCTCTTACATTTTTGTTCTCCGATTCCACAACAATTGCATTTCGGTTTTCCAATTTTAGTTTGCGTTCTTCGATTTCAGCGGTTTTTAGTTTCTTTTCTCTATTGCATTGCTCATGGGTTTCCGCTTTTTTTATTATAGTTTCAATTTTTTCGATTCACAATGAAAGCAACAATTCAAACATCATCATTGGTATATTTCGCAAAAAAACCGAAACCAAGAAATTCGTTGAGTTTAAAAGATAGCACATCAAGCTTGAAGATATTTTTTTCCTAGAAAATTGTATATTTCTTTAAAAAAATGTAAATTTTCTCTAGAAACTGATTATTTCTTTTGGAAATTTGTATATTTCTAAATTCTTCATTCTTCAAAGATAATATGAAACAACAAGATTAAAGGTATATTTTTCCTTAAAATTTGTATATTTCATCTGGCAAACCGTGTATTTTTTCTGGAAAATGGTATATTTCTTCTGAAAAATCATATATTTCATATAAAAAGCTGTATACTTCCTATGAAAAATGGCATATTTCCTGGAAAATGGTATATATTTGGTATTTTATGTTGTATAATTTTTTGGAAATTGTATATTTCTTTAAGAAAATTGTATATTTCTAATGTCTTCAAAGATAAAAGATGGAACGACAAGCTTAAAGGTATATTTTTCTTGAAAAATTGTATATCTCTTTGCGAAAACCTTTTATTTCTTTTGGCAGACAGTATATTTTTGTTGAAAAATCGTATACTTCTTTTGAAAAGCTGTATGCTTCCTTTGGAAAATCATATATTTCTAAAAAAATGAATGCAAGTGAATTAATTATTGCTTACATATGAAATCGAACTAGAGGTTGTGTTGGAAATCGTAACTTTGACTTGATATTATTAATTCCTGAATTTTTTGAATTCCAAAATTAAAAAACTGAATTCATGTTGATAGGAAATTGGAGATTTCATAATCAATGAATGAATAAGAAAATCAAATTTATAAAAGAAATAGAATTAGATAAAAACACCAAAAATGAATTTGGAAAGAAAATGAAAAAATTGAAGGGAAATTAGAGCATATCCTTCCTTTTACAATAATGGAATAATATTTTTATTTTCCCCAATTTTTAATGTTGGTCCTTAGACAGCTTAATTACACAGTAGAGGGGGGTGAATGCAGTTCTTGGTTACTTTTTGTGTTTTATAAATTGTTTTTACCAAGTTCAGTTTTTAAATGCGCGTGCTGAGTTGGGTCTAAAAATTTATAAACTGCTCAGATTTGCTGACATAGTTTATCTTCAATCGTATGCTGAGTACTCTACTCAGCACATATTGGTTTTTCAAGCAAAACTTAAAACAGAGATTGAATGATTGATAAGATAAAGGGGATAAAGGCAAGGGATTAAGGTTAGAACTTTAACACCTGAGATTTTATCCTAGTTCGGCCCCTAGCCTACCTCCAGTCCCCGGATTCCTTTCTGAGCTTTAATATTAGTGATTTCATTCCTTCCTTAGGCAGAGCAGCCTTTACAGCGGGTAAACTCTATTACATAAAGTATTTTTCTTTCTAACTACCACCCAATCCATAGTTTGGGTACCATTCCCAAACCGTCACTCAGATTTCTAAAAGAAATTTGCGAACTGAGGATTTCAACTTATAAAATGTTGAATCCTTTACAATGTTAAATCTTAAGTACTATTTCTCTCTATTACAAACAAATTTGAACAATGAATGTTTGATGATTGCTTGATTTAAAATTTCTCTCTATTAAATCTTTAGTGCTATTTCTCTTATAAAATATTGAATCCTTTACAATGTTCGAGGTGATTCACCAAGTTTGAACGTCTACACCAATCTTCTATTTATAGTTGAAGCTCTTGGAATTAGCTATTGCAAACTTCTCATCTTGTCAGCTCTTCAATTTCTCTTCTCTTCAAATCTTTTAAATTTTCCCATTGGAGACAAATTCCAGAACATTTAAAGATAAAGATTTCAAACGTTGAAGCGCGATATTAATCTGTTGTCAAAAACTTGTTTGTCTTCAAGCAATCTGTTCTGATAGAGAGGTGCGTGAGATAAAACGTGAAATTCTACCATTGGTTGACTTGCTGATGTTCCAGAGGGCACGCAGATACACTAAGAAGGAATATTCCATTTCTCACAGAAACTATTAGTAGCACAAGTGTCATAAATTCTCTACATTTCAAGCCATACAGATTTTTATTACTAAAAAGCTAACTCAGCACAGCTTAGTAAATATCTTTATAAACTATGCAATACTCAGCTTAGGTTAGCTTTTCTTACTCTAAGTCGTAACTTAATTGATTACTCAGTATACTGAGTTGTTTTCCCTTAAACAAACTCAAGTAAACTTCATTAATTAAGAGTATACTTAGTACTCAATTAATTTAACTATCCTAATCAGTTTTTTTATTTCCAAAATATTTAAGTACTGTGATGTACTATTCACTTAGGTCCAACATTTAAGTTTAGATATTTGTTATAACTAACTTTTCCCCTTCCCCATAAAAAAAGCCTCTTCTCCTTCTTCTCCTTGCCTTTTCTTCTTCCTCTTTCTCTGTCCCTGCTTCTTCTTCGCTTTTACTCTATCCATGTCTTTATCTCTCTGTATTCTTAATTTTCTTCATGCTCTCTCTCTTCGAATCAAGATTTGTGGCGTTTTTATCTTATTTCGTTTCATCATTTCAATCACGATTTTCATCAGATTTTGATTTCATAGAGTCTGTTCTTATTGCATGAGTTTTCAATTTGTTATTTTCTGATTCATTTTCATCTTGTTTCTTATTTTTTTCAAGATTTTGGATCATGATTGAGTTTTCGGATTTGGATCACGATTTGGGTTTCGAATTTGGATTTGCGATTGAGTTTCTATTTTGGAGAGCGATTGAGTTTGTTTTTTATTTTGTTCTTTTTTCCATATTACGTTTTGTGTTTTTTGACTTTGTTTCTCTTTTATTGTAATTTTAGTTGCATTAGATCTCTTTTTTCCTGTGTTTTTTTGTTTGATGTGTTTTTTCACTTTTCAATGAAGGAGACTACTATTTTGGTACATTTTATGGAGTTTGAACTTGTGATTTCAAGATTCTCAAATATGATGTTTTTTGTGATTTGATTTGTTGACAAATCTGTAAGTTTTTTAGATTTTGAATTAATGATATAACAGATTTTTCAAATCATTGATATGAAGATAATATATATTAAGATCCATTTTCAGATTTCAAGTTCAATTCCAACTGCAGATTAAGTCATATATCTGGTATAATGAGTATTATATCTGGTATAATAGTCACTATAATATTCAAATCATTGGAGATGAAGCAAGTATTAAGATCCAGTTTCAAATTTCGCATTTGAATAGTATATGGTTATTATACTAGGTATAATGGTAATTGTACCTGGTATAATAGTCATTATAACATATAATATTAAAGAGTATTCAAGCAATTGGATATAAAGAAGGCATCAATATTAAGTTTAACAATTCACATTAGAATCCAGTTTTTGGATCATGTTTGGTGCAAACTAATATTATAAAAAATAATTGGAGATAAATAAAGTATTAAGATCAAGTTTCATATTTTGCATTTGAATAGTATAATTGTCATTATACCATGTATAATGACTATTATACCTGGTATAATAGTCAATATAACGAAGAATATCAAATAAATATTCAAATCATTGAAGATAATGAAAATATTAAGATTTGGTTTCAAATGTCATATTCAAATAATATAATAGACATTGTACCAGGTATAATGGTTGTTATACCAGGTATAATGGCTGTTATATCTAGTATAATAGTTGTCATACCTGATATAATAATTATTATACTTGTTATAATCATTATTAAACCTAAAATCGATGATTATTCTTATATTCATGTATTTTGAAAAATGAAAACTTAAATTCAGGTTTTATGAAAAATCAAAACTTAAAATGTGAAATTTGTAAAATTAGACAATGACATGACCTAATTACCTTTTTCTTGTAGTTCGATAAAAATCCCAAAATTGAATCATAGAAGAACACTACAAATGAATTTTAGAAGGAAATTAAATGTGAGAAGAAGATCACAAAATAACTGTAATTGAATTTGAACACTAAATTCCATGATCCTTAAAAAGTAGTTAATGTTAAATAAGAGATATATAATGAATTCAGATGTTAGAGAGTAGTAAGAAATAAATAAGCTTAATAATAATGTATTTACTAAATATGAAATATCAAAATATGTATTTGTTATAATTTCCCTTGAAGTTATAGGTCACTGGGTTTTATTCTTTGAGGCCCAAAATTATTATTTAGCTAATCTTTTATGCTAGCCCAAAACCCACCGAATTTTTAATGCATGCCTACAATTTTATTGTATAATTATCTTCATTTCTGAAATCATGATAAAATTATATAATTTTAAGAATGTTGAATTTCACTGTACAAGTGAGTATATAAGAAGGGATCAACGCCTATTTGTCTTATATTAATGTATAGATACGTCATTTGTAAGACATAAAATTTTTGTGTGGTTTAAAATCTTTCAGAGCTCGATACGGGATATAGCCTAACAATATAGTAGGGTTTTCTTTCCATAGACTTGTTTGCACCTAACTTGGGGAACTAATTTATTTCCTATAAAAAATAAGACACGTACTTTTGTGTGTTTATAACGCGCGACTCTTAATTGGTATTCAAATCCCAAATAAATTCAAGGGAGAAAAGTCAGGAATTGTAGGCACAATTTTGTAGAATTTGAATTCAAGTGGAGTCGATTGTATTCTTTTGAAGTCTTGTAGGCATTTGCTTCCAAAGTATCTTGGGTTTTTAGCTCCCAAAATTCCAAATGTTAAATTTACAAAAGAAGGATAAGATAACCCTTACAATTCCTATTGTAATTTGTTACATCTTTCACTACATATTAAATTTTTAGTGCATTTATTTATCAACATTATAATTAATGTCAAAAAAGCAAGGATCATACTAAAATCCGTGGATTATATCATATCCTACTATTCTTATCATTAATTAAGAGTAAAGAATTTTCTTAACAATATTCAAATCCGAGCCTTTAAAAGTATATGTGGACATTACATCTCCCAAAACTCACAAAAATGTAAGTAGGTCTGCATCAGTTGTCATCTAACACTAAACATGTTGAATGATGTTAAGGCATGTGTATTCTACAACATTTACTCAGTCTATGGTTGCTATCAACTTTTTAACTGAATATATTATTTATATAAGCCAAGAAAGGTAACCACGTATTAGTTTCTAATTAATCATTACAATAGTTTTAGACAGTTTGGTAGGGTGTAGGAAAGATGGATGCAGCAGATAAATAGTTCCACTTTTTGCAGACATGTATACATAAAAGGATTCTTAAGGCAATAAATACATTGTGAAATTGGACCCCCACTAAAATAGAGTTAGACCCACAATTTCAACACTCAATTAACTAGAACTATTCCTATATCATCAAATTCAAACTTAGCTAAATATGAAGACACTTCAATTTGTTCCTAAAAAACATCAAAATCCAAGAATCACATTCATTAAATGGTCATTAATTTCTGTGAGATCAAACAACAAAAGTTTTATTTACGATTAACCAAATATTTGCTCTAAACTGAGTAAAATATTTAGGAAAGCTACCTCGATTTCAATAAACTGCAAATGGGTTTCAATTCTGAAGAATTTTAAATATAAATACAATATATGGGAGTGATAAAAACTAGAAAGATATGTTGTTTGTTGTAGGCAATGAAGAAAATCAAAACAATGATTTCAAAAGGACATTTATTCTTTCAAAAACATACAGTTCAAATGTTGTTTCAGCAAATGCGACCAGTCAAATTAAAGATCAAACAAGGCAATAAAACACCAGTTTTTATTATCATTATTTAAAAAAGAAAAAACAATACATATAGATAGTTTATTACGTTAAGAGACCAGAAAATCCAGCTAGAGGTGAAACATAATTAAAATAATATTAAAAGAAGAGGCTAGCTAGGTATTTTTTTCAATTTTTAAGTTTTTGCTTTTTGGAGTTACAAAAGAACCAAATAAGGCAAAGGGAGACAAAAAAGAGGATTTTCCATCGAAAAGAATCCAAATCTCCACGTTCAGAAAATAACAACATACATATAATAAAATTTGAAAATTAAAATAAAATTACATAACATTTCGAAATTATGTATGTATGTAAGGTATGTATGCATGTGCTGTAGTCATAGTCAATGTTGGATCCATGCAAGACAAGTGATTAAATTGTGTCCAAAATCACATGATTTACTCTATAAAATAATCACAATAATTAGACTCTAAATCGAACATCCAATCATGTTTATTCAAAACCCCATGTATTTATTTTAAGAAATCTGAAAATTGAGAAGGGACAACTCATTTCCCTGCATAGAATATGAATTGCCCCACGTCCAAACAAACCCCTCCCTACTATGCCCACCACTCCACATTAGAAGCATTAAAATCAAAAGCAACAAACATGTAAAATACTACAAGAAATATCTCATTTAGCAATAAATTTTTTAAATCAAAGTAAATTTTATTGCCCAAAAGTACATTAACCCACAAAATTCTATTAAATTTTGTTTGAAAATACCTTAAACAACTTTGTAGCAGCAACATGTGACAATATTGTTCCATGTTTCACTACAAAGTTTGTGACCTTGGTATTTGCAACAAAAATTTTACACATTGATACTTAAATATAAGGTTTTTTTACAGATATTGTAAAGTGAACGTTTTTTTCATGTAATTGTTTGATCAAAAAGTTTAAGTAACTAGATACGGCCAAATTCTAACTCTATATATGTTATTCTTGCCACTTTCTCATACGCATATGTGTAGGGAATTGTCATCGAAAACATAACCGCGTCGGCGGAATTACCGGTTAAAATTTTCTCGAATTCCAATAGGAACTTCTCAAGAACCATTGATAGGGTTTAAAAAGGATTATATCACAGTAAAAAACTTACTTGATAGTCTCTTTAAGAGACGGATGTCGTGAAGCTCGCAATTGGAAGCTCTCCAATCTCACGTGCACGAACTACTCTCGAACCGGGACCGGAGCTAGTCGAGTGGACGAAGAACAAGAGATAAAACTCCAAAAATTAATCAAATCCCCCAAAAAAACAAATTGATTGCCGTACATTCATAATTTGTGTAACAACCCAATCACCTTTTTATTGTTTTTTTGTATTTGATCACTCTTTAATCTCTTGTTTTTATTTTATTTTAATTTTGTATATATTCTAATTACTAATTAGGTTTAGATTAATTCTGATTATAAATTGGTCCCTTTAAATTTATAATTTAATAATTAAACCCTTAAGTTTAATTCCTTAAACAAATTCAAATGCCATGTTTTATAATTTACAAATTAACCTTTGAACAAAATTAAAACCTTATATTTAATCAAATTT
>CATIWQ010084770.1:0-15970 GCA_949673415.1 Euphorbia schlechtendalii | reverse complement strand
GAATTTTTTTTTGGAATTTTAGAGAAATTTTGGGGTATGAATTTGAAGTTTGGATGTTAGAATAGAAAAAAAGTTAGTTAAGGGGGGTTATATAGAGAAATTAGGCCCAGGGGTAAAAGAGGAAAGTATTTGAAAAAATACGGCGACGCGAAGTAAAAACGGGCGACGCGTAGCAAGTCAGTTATACTAATCAGGACTCTCCTTGTATAGGAAACATTTTTATCCTATTCAATATATAAGAATCTATATAATAAATGATTTTATTTTTTATACAACTCCCCTTCCTGATCTAATCAGAAATCACCTGAAGCCTATAAGAAGACCCCTTGGGTCACCATTCAAAGGTATGTATTCTAAACACTACAAACTTCTTGCCTCCTCTCATAATTTTGATCTAATTTAAGCATCAGAGAGGCTACGCAAATCATACGGCTAGTCCCCATAGAAAATATTTTTGTCTTACATGAACTATCAACACATGTTAAAGGGAGCGTAAAGGAGTCAACTTTAGTTAAAGAGTTAGTGCGTGGAACCACATTCCAGAACTAATTCTTCATCAACATTTTAGTTTTTAGCTTTTATTATTTTTATCAAACACTCAAACCTTCAAACCCCCCCTTTATTTATTTTTACAGTTTATTATTTTTATTAGACAAAATAATTTTACAACATTTTATCAATCCCTATGGGATCGACCTTGCTTCCACTATCACAAGTTTAAAGCATGAATTTTAACTTGGCGAATTAAACACTCATCAATTTTTAGTGCTATTATCGAGGAGTGTTATTGAATTTAATACATGAACTTTTTTCTCATTATCTTACATAAACTTGTATATTAACCTCCAATATAATCATTTTTACTTGTATTTACAGGACCCTACCCATTATATATTACCAAATTGCCCTTTATTGGTCCGTAGACAACTTGTAAACAACCGCATAGGGGGGGTGAATGTGAATCTTGGTTGGTTACTTTTAAGATTTATGAAAAATTATTTAACCAAGTTAAGTTTTTAGATGCTTGCTAAGTTGTATGTGCTGAGTTGGTCTAACAACTTATAAAGTGCTCAACTTAGCTAGCATAGTTTATCTTCAATCTCTTGCTGAGTATTTTACTCAGCTCGAATCAGTTTTTCAAGCTAAAATACTTAATGATAGAAAAAATGATGAATGAGCAAAGCGCAAAAAAAGATAAGGCTTAAGTTTAGAACTTCAACACCTGATTTTATCCTGGTTTAGCCCCGAGCCTAGCTCTAGTTCCCGGATTGCTTCTACGAGCTTTAATCCACTAGTGTTTGTTCATTAGTTAGGTTGAGCAGCCTTTATAGTGGGTAGACACAGTTTTACAGAAAGTATCTTTCTTTCTAAGTACCACTCAACTCAGTTTGGGTACCCTTCCCAAACTAACACTTAGATTTTAAATGAAAGTGCGAACTGAATTCAACTTATAAAACGTTGAAACCTTACAATGTTAAATCTAAGTATTTGATTCTCTTTATTACAAACTGATTTGAAATGATTGTTCGTTGATTGCTTGAAAGTGGAATTTCTTGAAGTTGTGAGTAATTGAGCATAGTTTCAGCTCTTAAAGAAATTCAAGGTGATTCACCAAGTTTGAACGTCTACTTCTGTCTTCTATTTATACTTTAAGCTTTGCAAAGTAGCTATTGCAAACTTTTCATCCTAACAGTTTTTCAATTTCTCTTCTTTTCATATCTTTCGAATCTTCCCATTGGAGACAGAGTCCAAGACATTTAGATATAGAAATTTGGACGTTGAGGCGCGATAAAATCCCATTGAGAAATTCTCGTTTATCTTCAAGAAAACAAGATTGAGAGAGGCTTGTGAAGTGCAATGTGGATTATAATGATAGGTTGATGTTGCTGACGCTTGTAGAGACGCACGGTGACATTGAGAAAACGGCGCATGTCAGAGGATTCTTTTTGTCTTGGACTTTAGTGAGGAATATCCAACATTTCATGCTGACACCTTTTTGAATTGTGAGGGCCACTGGAAATCTTCATTAATGTCAGTGCTTTTTAAACCTGAAAAGCATCAAAGGAATATTCTATTTCTCATAGAAGACGTTAGCAGTGCAGGTGTTATTTAATACTCTAAGTGTCAATGAATTCAGCTTTTACTTAATAAAAGCTAACTCAGCTCAGCTGAGTTGATATTCTTCTAAACTATGTAGTACTGAGCACAGACTCAGCTTTTCTTTCTCTAAGCCGTAACTTAATTAATTACTCAGCAAACTGAGTTGTTTTCCCTTAAATAGACTCAAGTCAGCTTTATTAATTAAGAGTATACTTAGTACTCAATTAATTTCACTATTCTAATGAGTTTTCTATATCCAAAATATTTAAGTACTGTGAAGTCCTATTACTTGGGTTCTACAATCTCCCCCGTTTTGGATAAATAACAAACTAGATAGTAGAAGAGATTAATTGAATAAATAGTTTAGAGATATCAAGAATACTTGGAAAGTGATGTAAGACTCCCTTGTGCTAAGTGACTTCCCTTAGTCAATTTGAACTCTCCCATACTGAATGAGTCCCTTCAAGAGGCTTAGATCCCCCATACTTAGAGGATTTTTGTTCACTTTGGGGCTTTGTCTTACTTCAGCTTTTCTTTAAGGTTGGTATGTTGTAAGAGTTCCTACATCAGTTATCCAACATATAGCAGAAACATACATACAGCAAAAATAATTTAAAGTTAAGAAGATCTTAACTTGAGGTATAAACTTGTAATTTTATTGATTCAAAAAATGACTTAGTCATTACATTAGTTATGTCCTGAATTAAGATTACAACGCTAAGCTCTATTACAAGTTCTTACTACAAAGTACATGGCTTATTTTTTGTGTGCTGAGGAGGAAGAACCAGCTATCTTGTCTTAATATGCCTTTGGATTTTGCTATTGAGGAGGTGGAGGATAAGGACGGCTTGGAAGAGTTCCCTTGTTTAGATTCACCGTTCAGAGAGCATCTTCATCTACCTTCTCCCCCTTTGCTATCTGACCTTGCTTAATTTGTTTAAGGTAGAGATTAAAAATGTCGAGGGTAGCTTGAAAGTTCTCTTACTGGTTAATCATTTGAGGGGAAATCTCTTGCTCTAGCTGCTCTTTGCCTTTAGAAGAGAGAAATTCTTGGTTGTTAAGCTCATTGAGGGGAAGATGAAGACATCTAGAGCGGTTAGCGATCTTATCACACCCTTGACACGCAAACTATTGAAAGCATTGGAGTAGGCTTTGAAGTCCGTTGTAGTCAGTGCAATCTTCAGTTGCGCTTCTATGTCAAGAACTTTAAGTCCAATAGATGATATGCACTTTGTAATGTAATCAATGTCCTTTGCATCCATCTCACCCATTTTCACTAGAGTTTCAACGTTCTTCTGTAGGTCTTCTACCTTTGACTTGATGACATTCAACTTGGTATGAATGGTCATAATAGTCTCAGGACATCGAGATTCGCTAGGGGGTAAGCTTGGAGTAGGCATATCTGGAAAGATCTTCCCCATTACAGTGATAAGAAATTTCTGTGAAGAGGAGATCGTACTGTGTGTGTTCTAGTTGACTTTTCATTGGATAGAGTCCAGCTTGGTGTGTAGAGAGTCAAGGTTGATCATAAGAGCCTTGTCCATTTTTACAGAGATAACCATCAGCAGCTTTATCATCTGATCTTGCTTATTATCATGGTTCAGCAAGAACTTTTACTGGGTGTCCAACAGCTTTGCAATGTTATGGCCAACATCCTTTGTAGTTTCTACCTCCTTGAAGAAATTCTCAATTTGACAACCAGTGAGCTTCTTTATTTTAGCATGCTCTTCACCAAGTTTGTGGGTCTGTGTCACTTTAGTAGCCATGTTGGTACTCAAGAGACTTAGCTGCTCAGTAACAACATCCACGCTACCCTTTATCTTACCTGCAACAGTGTTTACTACTAGAGTAGACGTGGGTATAGCAGAGATAGCTACCCCAAGCTGGCTACAGAATCCGTCAATTCAGTTAAGATTTAAGCCATCTTGTCCACCAAGCTCTTGGCACTCTCTTTTGCCAAGTGTTTTCAAATAACCAATAAACTGCCTTGAATCTTTTCAAACTCTTCGAACTAGATAGATTCATTGGGCAAATTTGCATGGTGTTCGAACTCAGGCAATTTTACCTTGAGTTTGGAGGACAAGCCCGTCAATTCTTGAGCAAGTAACGAGTTGCTTACTACTCCATCTAACTCGGCATTGGTTTTGAGCGTTGGGAATTTCTTCCTTGCTAACTCTCTAAACTTTGCCAAGATAGATGAGTCAGCCAAGTTCTCATGAACTGGCTCTCTGCTGGGTTCAGATTCATCCTGGGCTATAAAATTTGCCTAAGTATTCTGACCACTTGCTTTTCAATGTTGAGCGGAGTTCTTAGCATTAGGAACTTCTCTAACGATAGGGGTTAGAGGGATAGAAGCTAATTTTGAAGAAGGGGTAGGTTTAAAAGAATTTACATTTGAAGAAGTAGGGGGAATGGTTTTCTTTAGTGGAATAGAAGGTACAAGGGCTATACAAAAAATGGTTTATGTTTGAGTTTGTACTGGTGAAGGTGAAGGATGAGGGAAAAAGGAATCATGACTTTTTGTAGGAGAGGAAATATGAATGAGAGAATTTTGGTTATTGACAGGGGACGAAGGAATATGAATAGGAGAATGAACAATATTTGAAGGAGGAGGAGAATTTACAGTCTATGTTTCAATATCTACAAGAGTAGAAACTGGGGGTTTAGGAGAATTTAAAGGAGAAGATGTTTGAGGATTTACAAAAGAAATGGGGGTAGGATTTATAGGAAACTCTGGGTTAGCTGTTTGGTCCAAGGATGGACCAGCTTGAGGTTGCTCAAATTGAGTAGAGGGTTCCTCAGTTTGAGTAAAAGAAGGTAAGGGGATGTTGGGATCAAGAAGATCATATTCTTCCTGATGGAGAGAAAAGGTGTCTCCAACATCTTCCCCATTACTCACCACCTACACATTCTTTTGCGATGCCCTATTGGTGGCAGAACACTTGCACTAAGTGCCATTAACTTTGGCAAAGACTTTTACCCTTCCTCTGGCACATGATCTCATCAGCCTCAGTCACATCTTCTTTTTCCTTCACCTGCTACTCAGCATGAAGTTTGGCCTCCGCTTCTCTTTAGGTATGGATTTTGGCCTTCATCTGCCTTCTTTGATATTAGGGTTAAGCAAGGGCCTCATCGACTTTGGTTTTCGCAGGGCTCTGCCCCTTAGCCTTAGAGGAAGTAGCCTTCTGTTTGGGAGAGGAGGCGGTGGCGGTGGTTTTCTCTAGGATATTGGATACGGGCAATGTGTCTGAATCGTCATTATCCTTGAAGTCCACCATAAAACCATCTTCTTCCTACTTTAAGATGTTTATCAGTACTAATGCCGGTACGCACTCAAGCTTGCGCTTTTGTTATGCCTTGTTGTACCTAGTATGTACTTGGTTGTGAACTAGCTTGCTGAAGTGAGACTTGTCAAATCTCTTCTTCACAGGTAAAACTATGTCACAAGACTCCCCCAAAAACTGGGCGATTTCCACTTTCACCACCCTCATCAATTATGTTATGAGGTGACCATAATGATAGATAGTAGTTAGCTTGGTCAAATGGTGAGGAATCACCACTGACCAGTTAAGCTTCTTACCCTCTACCATATGGTAGACCACACACCTCTCAAAACAGGTGCAGCTAGTCACAGACCCTGTTTTCGATAACAGCAACTTTACCACCTACTCATGGCAAGCCCTAGCGGTCTAGCTCATTTCGCTTGATGCAATCTCCCTTGACACATAGTTTGAGGGGAGCTCCCAATCCTCTGGAATGATTATGGTATCCTCATCACCAGTCTGTTGGAGATACCTTAGTAAATTCCAATTTAAGAAAAAAGATATATTCTGATATGCGTCATTTTTCCATGTCTCTATGCAATTCTGCATCATCAACAAAGCAACCAAATGCAAATCTCCATGTTGCATCTCGCACGCCTCTCTCAAACGAATTTGGTTGAAGATAATTAAGTTATTGATGAGTTGAAGAATAATGGGTCTCGCGCCTCAATGTTCGAAATCGCTGTCTCTTAACATCCTGAAATCTATTTCAAATGGGCAGATTTAAAAGCTATGAAGAAACGAGATTTTGAAGATCAAGTCAAGACTAGAGGTTTATAATGGCTACTTTCAGTCCTATACATCTATATATAGAGACTAGAGTAGATGTTCACAACTTGGTGAATCACCTTGAATTTCCTAAGAGCTGGATCTTTAGTAAAGCAATCTCAGCGTTCAAAATTCCATTTCAAGCAATCCAAAAAAACAACCATTTTCCAATCAATTTATTAAAGAGAAATTGGATAGTTTATCAAATATCTCATTGTAAAATAATTCAACAATTTATAAGTTGAAATCCTCTATTCTTCATATTTATCAAATATCTAAGTGATCCAAACTAAGTATTGAGCTGTAGTTAGAAAGGAAGGTACTTTCTTTAATCGGTCTACCCATTGTAAAGGCTTCTCCACCTATTGAAGGAAAGAAGCACTAGTGGATGTAAGCTCAAGAAAGAATCAAAGGATTGGACGTAGGCTTATCTCAAGTGTTCTCTATCCTTAACTATCTTTTAGCACCTTAATAGTGTTTTTAATAATAAATCATTTCTCTAGTTCTCATATCTACTTAAACAACCATTCTAAGCTGAGTAAGATTACTCAACACAGTGTGAAGGTAAACTAAGTCTGCTCAAGTTGAGAAGTTTAAAATTTTAGCCCAAAAGTGCACTTAGTTTAGTTCACTCAGCACACATTTAAAATAAATTTTAAAATGTATAAATATCAAGTTAATCTGCATTCATCCCCTATGCCCGATTATTAAAGCTAACGCAGACCAATAACTTGTATTGATTACCCTAATACTCCGAGGGTGATTTCATGGTTCTAATTTCTACACAATCAAAATCCAATTTCACATTTAGCAAACATCTACATTGAGGTAAGGTTCAAATCTTGTAAGTTCTTGATTACTTGAGCTTTGTTTCTTTGAATCTTGGATTATGGTAGCCACGTTCCTATGAATTCTTAATTGGTTCTTGAGAATCTTTTTAATCATTGTGACTAAGTAGTCACACCAACTTTGAGAGTGATAGGTAGATGACACCGGTCCCTCTCCTCGGTGCAACCATAGAATGCTAGTAAAATGCATCGTTCCTTTATTGATGAAACTTTTTTTAGATAGATAGGTAGACATCACTAGTCCCCCTCGCGATGCACCTAACCTAGATAGAGAGATGTAAAAGACATCTGTCCCTATCCGGTGCACCATAGAGAGTTCGGTAGACATTAGTGGGCCCTCTCTTAGTACAACCTTATGATCATGATGGTTATACCCTTAGCAAATTAAAGATCTAAAAAATTCCTCCCCAAGACAAAAACAACTAACATGCATAACGGTGACCCGTAAATCGATGCAAGATTTTTAAATGTTGACCTTAAAATCGACCTTTGGACCATTTTATAGTGTGATAAACATAATATGACCATAAAAGGCATGCGTCAAAGTTTGCATGAAATTTCGATCCCGGAAATCGGTGAGTTTTTTTAATGTTGTTGGACCATTTTGAGTGTGACAAACATGATATGACCATGAAAGGCATGCGTCAAAGTTTTCATGAAATTTCAATCCTAGAAATCGGTGTTAGTTTTTTCAACGTTGAACTTAAATTTGAACAATGGACCATTTTAGAGTGTGATAAACATGATATGACTAAAAAGGCATGCATCAAACTTTTCACGAAATTTCTCGATCCCTGAAATAAGTGCATGTTTTTAAAACATTATCCTGAAAATCAAACTTTGGACCATTTTAGAGTGTGACAAACATATAAAAGGCATGCGTCAAAGTTTTCACGAAATTTTAATGACGGAAATCGGTGTGAATTTTTTCAACGTTATCCTTAAAATCAACCTTTGGAGTATATTAGAGTGTAATAAACATTATTTTACCATAAAAGGAATGCATCAAAGATTTCACAAAATTTTGACCACGAAATCGGTGCGAGTTTATTCAACATTGTGCTTAAAATCGACCTTTGTACCATTTTAGAGTGTGATAAACATGATATGACTATAAAAGGCATGCATCAAAGTTTTAACGAAATTTCGATCCAAGAAATCGATGCGAGTTTTTTCAACTTAGTCCTTAAAATCGACCTTTGGACCATTTTAGAGTGTAATAAACATTATTTAACGATAAAAGAAATGCGTCAAAGTTTTCACAAAATTTTGATCCCGGAAATCGATGCGACTTTATTAAACATTTTGCATAAAATCAAACTTTAGACCATTTTAGAGTGTGACAAACATGATATGACCATAAAAGGCATGGGTCAAAGATTTCACGAAATTTTGATAACCAAATCGGTGCGAGTTTTTTAAACGTTGACCTTAAAATCGAGCTTTGGACAATTTAAGGATATGATAAACATGATATGACCATAAAAGGTATTCATCAAAGTTGCACGTAATTTCGATCATAGAGTGTGATAAACATTAGAGTGTGATAAACATGCGTCAAAATTTTAATGAAATTTCGATCCCGGAAATCGGTGCGAGTATATTCAACTTTGTGCTTAAAATCGACCTTTGGACAATTTTAAAGTGTGATAAACATGATATGACCATAAAAGGCACGCATCAAAGTTTTCGTAAATTTCAATCTGAGAAATCGGTGGGAGTTTTTTTATTGTTGACATTAAAATCGACCTTTGGACCCTTTAGAGTGTGACAAACATGATATGACCGTAAAAGGCATACCTCAAAGTTTGCACGAAATTTTGATCGCAGAAATCAGTGAGAGTTTATTAAACTTTGTGCTTAAAATCGACCTTCAGACTATTTTAGAGTGTGATAAACATGATATGACCATAAAAGGCATGCGTCAAAGTATTCGCGAAATTTCGATTCCAGAAATCTATGTGAGTTTTTTCAACGTTGACCTTAAAATCGACCTTTAGACCATTTTAGAGTGTGAAAAACATAATATGATCATAAAAGGCATGCATTAAAGTTAGCATGAAATTTCGATCCCGGAAATCGATGCGAATTTATTAAGCTTTGTGCTTAAAATCTACCTTTGGACCATTTTAGAGTGTGATAAACATGATAAGACCATATAAGGCATGCGTCAAAGTTTTCATGAAATTTTGATCACAGAAATCGGTACGAGTTTATTCAACATTGTGTTTAAAATTGACCTTTGGACCATTTTAGAGTGTGATAAAAATGATATGATCATAAAAGATATGCGTCAACGTTTTCACGAAATTTCGATATCGGAAATTGATGCGAATTTTTTCAACTTTGTCCTTAAAATAGACCTTTGGACCATTTCAGAGTGTGATAAACATGGACATGATATGACTATAAAAAGCCATGGGTCAAAGATTTCATGAAATTTCTATAACGAAAATCGATGCGATTTTTTTATCTTTATCCTTAAAATCGGCCTTTGAACCATTTTAGAGTGTGATAGACATTTATTTAACCATAAAATGAATTGGTCAAAGTTTTCACGAAATTTCGATCTCGGAAATCGGTGCAAGTTTATTCATCTTTATGCTTGTAATCGAGCTTTGGACCATTTTATAGTGTGATTAACATGATATGACCATAAAAGGCATGCGCCAAAGTTTTCACGAAGTTTCGATAACAGAAATCGGTGTGAGATTTTTAATTTTTGTCCTTAAAATCAACCTATGAACCATTTTAGGGTGTCGTAAACATGACATGAACATAAAGGCATGTGTCAAAGTTTGCACAAAATTTCCATCGTAGAAGTCGGTGCGTATTTATTCAACTTGGTGCTTAAAATCCACCTTTAGACCATTTAGAGTGTGATCAACATGTGTTAAAGTTTTCACGAAATTTTGATCCCTAAAAATCTGTGCGAGTATATTCAACTTTGTGGTTAAAATTGACCTTTGGACCATTTCAGAGTGTGATAAACATGATATGACCATAAAAGGCATGTGCCAAAGTTTCATGAAATTTCGATCTCGGAAATCGGTGCTAGTTTTTTCATAATTGACCTTAAAATCGCCCTTAGGACCATTTAAGAGTGTGACAAACATGATATGACCGTAACAGGCATGCGTCAAAGTTATTCACAAAATTTGTTCTTGTAAATCGATGTGAGTTTTTTCAAAGTTGACCTTAAAATCAACCTTTGGACAATTTTTGAATGTGACAAACAAGATATAATGGTAAAAGGCATGCGTCAAAGTTTGCAAGAAATTTTGATCATAGAAATTGGTGCGAGTTTATACAACTTTGTGCTTAAAATTGACCTTTGGACCATTTTAGAGTGTGATAAATATGATATGACCATAAAAGGCACGTGTCAAAGTTTTAACGAAATTTCGATCCAAGAAATCGATGCGAGTTTTTTCAACTTTGTCCTTAAAATCGACCTTTGGACCATTTTAGAATGTGATAAACATTATTTAACCATAAAAGAAATGCGTCAAAGTTTTCACAAAATTTTGATCCCGGAAATCGATGCCAGTTTGCTAAACATTGTGCATAAAATCGAACTTTGGACCATTTTAGAGTGTGATAAACACGATATGACCATAAAAGGCATTCGTCAAAGTTGCACATAATTTCAATCGTAGAGTGTGATAAACTTTAGAGTGTGATAAACATGCGTCAAAATTTTAACGAAATTTCGATCCCGGAAATCGCTGCAAGTATATTCAACTTTGTGCTTAAAATCGACCATTAGACAATTTTAGTGTGTGATAAACATGATATGACCATAAAAGGCATGCATTAAAGTTTTCCTACATTTCAATCCCAGAAATCGGTGCGAGTTTTTTCATTGTTGACCTTAGAATCGACCTTAGGACGACTTTAGAGAGTGACAAACATGATTTTACCGTAAAAGGCATCCGTCAAAGTTTGCACGAAATTTTGATAGCAGAAATCGGTGAGAGTTTATTAAACTTGGAGCTTAAAATCGACCTTTGGACAATTTTAGAGTGTGATAAACATGATAAGACCATAAAAGGCATGCGTCAAAGTATTCACGAAATTTCAATTCCGGAAATATGTGCGAGTTTTTCCAACGTTGACCTTAAAATAGACCTTTAGACCATTTTAGACTATGAAAAACATTATATGATCATAAAAGGCATGAGTCAAAGTTTGCACAAATTTTCGATCCCGGAAATCGATGCGAATTTATTCAGCTTTTTGCTTAAAATTGACCTTTGGACCATTTTAGAGTGTGATAAACATGATATGACCATAAAAGGCATGCGTCAAAGTTTTCATGAAATTTTGATCATAGAAAACGGAGCGAGTTTATTCAACATTGTGTTTAAAATCGACCTTTGGACCATTTTAGAGTGTGATAAACATTATTTGACCACAAAATGAATGGGTCAAAGTTTTCACGAAATTTTGATCCCGGAAATCGGTGCGAGTTTACTCAACGTTGTGCTTAAAATCATTCTTCGGACCATTTTAGAGTGTGATAAATATAATATTACCACAAAAGGCATGTGTCAAAGTTTTCACAAAATTTCAATCTAAAAAATCGGTGCGAGTTTAATCAACGTTAACCCTAATATCGACCTATAGACATTTTAGAGTGTGACAAACATGATATGACCATAGCAGGCGTGCGTCAAAGTTTCCACGAAATTTCGATCGTAGAAATCTGTGCGAGTTTTTTCAACTTTATGCTTAAAATCAACCTTTGAACCATTTTAGAGTGTGATAAACATTATAAGACCATCAAAGGCATGCGTCAAAGTTTTCATGAAATTTCAATTCTTGAAATCAGTGCGAATTTTTTCAACGTTGACCTTAAAATCGACATATGGACCTTTTAGAGTGTGATAAACATGATACAACTATAAATGGCATTTGTCAAAGTTTTCACGAAATTTCGATGATGGAAATCGGTGCAAGTTTTTTCAACTTTGTCCTTAAAATCAATCTTTGCACCATTTTAGAGTGTAATAAACATGATATGACCATAAAAGGCATGCGTCAAAGTATTCACGAAATTTCAATCCCAAAAATAGGTGCGAGTTTTTTCAATGTTGACCTTAAATTCGACCATTAGACCATTTTAGAGTGTCACAAACATGATATGACCATGAAAGGTATTCGTCAAAGTTTGCAAGAAATTGCGATCGCGGAAATCGATGCGACTTTATTCAACTTTGTGCTTAAAATCGACCTTTGGACCATTTTAGAGTGTGATACACATGATATGACAAAGAAACGCATGCGTCAAAGTTTTCACGAAATTTCGATCCTAGATATGGTGAGAGTTTTTTCAACGTTGACCTTAAAATCGACCTTTGGACCATTTAGAGTGTGATAAACTTGATTTGACCATAAAATGCGCGCATAAAAGTTTTCACGAAATTTTATTGCGGAAATCGGTGCCAGTTTATTCAACTTTGCGCTTAAAATCAACGTTTGGACCATTTAGAGTGTGATCAACATGTGTCAAAGTTTTCATGAAATTTTGATCCTGAAAAATCTATGCAAGTATATTCAACTTTGCGGTTAAAATCGACCTTTGGACCATTTCAGAGTGTGATAAACATGATATGACCATAAAAGGCATGTGTCAAAGTTTCATGAAATTTCGATCTCGGAAATCGGTGCGAGTTTTTTAATAGTTGACCTTAAAATCGCCCTTTTGACCATTTAATAGTGTGATAAACATGATGTGACTATAAAAGGCATGGCTCAAAGTTTTCACGAAATTTCGATCCTTGAAATCAGTGCATGTGTTTTAATCTTTGTCATAAAATCGACCTTTGGACCATATAAGAGTGTGATAAACGTGATATGACCATATAAGGCATGCATCAACGTTTTCATGAAATTTCGATAACGGAAATCGGTGCATCTATTTTCAACATTGTCCTAAAAATTGACCTTTAGACCATTTTAGAGTGTGATAAACATGATATGACCATAAAAGGCATGCGGTAAAGTTTTCACGAAATTTCAATACCGGAAATCGATGCGAGTTTTTTCAACTTTGTCCTTAAAATCGACTTTTGGACCATTTAAAAAGGCATGGGTCAAAGATTTCACAAAATTTTGATAACGGAAATCGGTGCAATTTTTTTATCTTTGTGCTTGTAATCGAGCTTTGCACCATTTTATAGTGTGATAAACATGATATGACCATAAAAGACATGCATCAAAGTTTTCACGACGTTTTGATAACAGAAATCGGTGCGAGTTTTCTAAACTTTGTCCTTAAAATCGACCTTTGGATCATTTTAGGGTGTCGTAAACATGACATGAACATAAAAGGCATGCGTCAAAGTTTGCACAAAATTTCCATCGTACAAGTCGGTGCGAGTTTATTCAACTTGGTGCTTAAAATCCACCTTTAGACCATTTTAGAGTGTAATCAACATGTGTCAAAGTTTTCATGAAATTTCGATCTCGAAAAATCTGTGCGAGTATATTCAACTTTGTGGTTAAAATCAACCTTTGGACCATTTTAAAGTGTGATAAACATGATATGACCATAAAAGGCATGTGTCAAAGTTTCATGAAATTTTGATATCGGAAATTGGTGCGAGTTTTTTCATAGTTGACCTTAAAATCGCCCTTTTGACCATTTAAGAGTGTGACAAACATGATATGACCGTAACAGGCATGCGTCAAAGTTAGCTCGAAATTTCTATCACTGAAATCGGTGCGAGTTTATTTATCTTTATCCTTAAAATTGACCTTTAGACCATTTGAGAGTGTGAAAGACATGATGTGACACTAAAAGGCATGCGTCAAGGTATTCACGAAATTTGTTCTTGTAAATCTGTGTGACTTTTTTCAACTTTCACCTTAAAATTGACCTTTGGACCATTTTAGAATGTGACAAACATGTTATGACCGTAAAAGGCATGCGTTGAAGTTTGCAAGAAATTTCGATCATAGAAATCGGTGCGAGTTTATACAACTTTGTGCTTAAAATTGACCTTTGGACCTTTTTAGAGTGTGATAATATGATATGACCATAAAAGGCATGCGTTAAAGTGTTCGCAAAATTTCAATCCCAAAAATCGGTGCGCGTTTTTTCAACGTTGACCTTAAATTCTACCTTTGGACCATTTTAGAGTGTGAGAAACATAATATGATCATAAAAGACATGCGTCAAAGTTTGCACGAAATTTCGATCCCGGTAATCTGTGCAAGTTTATTCGACTTTGTGCTTAAAATCAACCTTTGGACCATTTTAGAGTGTGATAAATATGATATGACCAAGAAAGGCATGCGTCAAAGTTTTCACGAAATTTCAATCCTAGATATCGGGGAGAGTTTTTTCAACGTTGACCTTAAAATCGACCTTTGGACCATTTTAGAGTGTGATAAACATGATTTAACTATCAAATGCATACATCAAGGTTTTCATGAAATTTTGATCGAGGAAGTCGGTGCTAGTTTATTCAACTTTGTGCTTAAAATCAACGTTTGGACCATTTTAGTGTGCTAAACATTATATAACCATAAAAAAGGCATGCGTCAAAGTTTTCATGAAATTTCGATCCTTGAAATCAATGCATATTTTTTAAACTTTGTCCTTAAAATAGACCTTTGGACCATTTTAGGGTGTCGTATACATGACATGACAATAAAAGGCAAGCGTCAAAGTTTGCGTGAAATTTCCATCGTAAAAGTCGGTGTGAGTTTATTCAACTTTGTGCTTAAAATCCACCTTTGGACCATTTTAGAGAGTGAACAACATGCGTCAAAGTTTTGACGAAATTTTGATCCCAAAAAATCTATGCTAGTATATTCAACTTTGTGGTTAAAATTGACATTTAGACTATTTTAGAGTTCGATAAACATGATACGACCATAAAATACATGTGTCAAAATTTCATGAAATTTCTATCTCGGAAATCGATGCGAGTTTTTTAATAGTTGACCTTAAATACCTTTGGACCATTTTAGAGAGTGACAAACATGATATGACCGTAGCAAGCATGCGTCAAAGTTTGCCCGAAATTTCGATCGCAAAAATCGGTGTGAGTTTATTCAACTTTGTGCTTTAAAATCGACCTTTGGACCATTTTAGATTTTGATAGACAAGATATAACCATAAAAGGCATGCGTAAAAGTATCCACGAAATTTGTTCCCGGAAATCGGTCTGAGTTTTTTAATTGTTGACCTTAAAATCATCCATTTGACAATTTCAGAGTGTGTCAAACATAATATAACCATAAAAGTCATGCGTCAAAGTTTGCACTATATTTTGATCATTGAAATCGGTGCGAGTTTATTCAACTGTGTGCTTACAATCAACCTTTGGAAAAATTTAGGGTGTGATAAACATTATATGACCTTAAAAGGCATGCGTCAAAGTTTTCACGAAATTTCGATCCAGGAAATCGGTGCTAGTTTTTTCAACGTTGACCTTAAAATTGAACATTGGACCATTTTAGAGTGTGATAAACATGGCATGACAATAAAAGGCGTGCATCGGAGTTTGCATGAAATTTCGATCGTAAAAATCGGTGCAAGTTTTTTCTACTTTGTGCTTAAAATCAACCTTTGGACAATTTTAGAGAGTGATAAACATGATAAGACCATTAAAGGCATGCGTTAAGTTATCACGAAATTTCAATTCCCGAAATAACTTCGAGTATTTTTAATAATGATCTTAAAATTGACCTTTGGAACATTTAGAGTGTGATAAACATGATATGACCATAAAGACATGCGTCAATGTTTTAACGAAATTTCGATCCCGGAAATCGGTGCAAGTATTTTCTCTTTTGTGCTTAAAATGGACATTTGGAACATTTTAGCGTGTGATAAACAAGATATGATCATGACAGGCACGCGTTAAAGATAGCGAAAATCGGTGCAATTTTTTTTATCTTTTTTGCTTAAAATTT
>CATIWQ010084704.1:0-16706 GCA_949673415.1 Euphorbia schlechtendalii | reverse complement strand
TTGTTAGAAAATTTCATTTATTTGACAATAACATACAATAGTAAAAAAAATTCCCTTGCCAAGTGGTGGTACGAAGGGCAACAGAGCAAATTGAGGGTGGTGGTAGGGGTATCAGAGAGAAACAAATGATATAAAGAGAGGGACAACATAGTAAATATGGCAATACAGTACACATGACAACAATTCCTGCATCCTCTCAGTAGAAGCTGAAAACAAAGCAAAAAAGGAGGAAGGAGAAAATAGTAAAGTAAGGTTGAAGTGGAGTTTACTACGTCTGATTTCCGTTCCATCTCCTCTTTACTGTATTTCTGTATATTTTTGTTCTTCTCTTTCAATGGCAGTCAATTGTTAAATAAATTGATCAATTTTTATTTTGGTTAACAAAATTATTTGCGATTTCTGCTGTACAGAGATCAAACCATTCAAGCAATTTTTTAACCTATGACGGCTGATTCTTCTCAAAGTCATCAATCTCCGAGCAACTTTGATGGTGTTAGCAGTCCTCAAAATAGGAAAAGTTTGCCCTCTCCTTGGGCTCAGGTTGTGCGAGGTGAATCTGAATCCACTGCCGCCGTTAACCAGTCACCGCCGCCGTCAACTTCGCCGGTTAGCTCAGCTCCGGAGCAATCTAATTTTTCTGATTGCTCCTCTACTCTGGTGACCTCTTCGCTACTTGAGATTTCTGTGGCGGCACCTGATTGTGCTGAAGGTAATAACGACAATGCCGGGAGGCTTAAGAATCCGGCGTGGAAGAAGCCGTTAAATGGTGTAACTGAGGTTAGTCCTGTGATGGGAGCTGATTCTTGGCCCGCGTTATCTGAATCCACAAAATTTTCTCCTAAGTCGTCTCCATCAACTGATTCTTCTCCAAGGATCGTCGTTTCCGATGGATCGGTGCCTAGTCCCAAGGTACATTTCGGTGCCTTTATTGTTATTCGATTTTGTTCGTTTGTTCGTAAGTTTGCGGAGAAAACTTGACGAAATTGAAGTAGCCACAGCTTTGTTAGTTATATTTTTGTGATTTGTTTACCAACTGTGTTTATTATCATGATCATTGATTCGATCATTGTTGTGAAACCTATTAAGGATGGTATTTTGATCATATGGAATTGAAAGGTTTTTAACTTGCCTTTTATTTTAGGGACCTGTAAAGCCTCGCTCACCTCATAAGCTGGCTTCTAGCAATGTGAAATCTAATGCCACATCAAACCATGCGATTCCAACTCGCCAAAGGTCAATGAAGCATGGTGGTGGTGGCAGTGGCGGTGGTGGCAGTGGCTCTGGAGGTGGACACACACAAAGCAATTTCTCTCATCCTCCACCACCACTGCCACCACCACCTCCTCCTCCTCCTCCTCCACCTTTTCCCTTATTTGCAAGGCCTCCTAATGGTTATGGTACGATGGTGCTGCCCATGCCGGATCAATCTCCACGAGAACCGTCATTCAGGGGCATCACTTGGGAACCTAGACCCGTTGGGGGTTTTGTGCCGCCACCACTTGCTGTCAATGATAATAGACATTCTTCCAGAAGAGGCAACTTTGGGCCACGTGGAGACGGTTCGTCCCATAACAATTTTCGAGGCAGGCGTGATCAGGACCGTGGAAATTATGGGAATCTCAGGGATGTTCCTGCCCAACCACAGAGATCTCCTAGGGGCTTTGTTAGGACTCCACCACCAAATACTGCAACATATGTTCCGCCCCAGCCTGTCAGACCCTTTGGTAAGCTTTTTCCTGTACACTTTATAATCAAGTCCATGTTCCTGGAATTTTTACAACTTAACTTTTCATTTTTAATCACATTCCTAATAAGGAACATAATTTATGATTTCGAATTTTCATTCTTTAACACCGCCGCCATTATGTAAGTGAAATGATGATCGGCATTTTAATAAATTACAATAAAATCTATGGTGAAAAACTTATTGGGATTTAAGATTAATTAAGTTTGCTCTTTTCAGATTTGGTATATATTCCTGCATTGCCAGTGGAGCCCTACACAGGGATGCCTTTCATCACGCACGCACCTCCTGCAATGATTGTCCCTGTACCTGAACCTCCTTTGCCTGCTATGTTACTGCATCAGATAGAATACTATTTCAGGTTAACTATATTGTTGCACCTCTTATAGTGATGATAAACCACCGCATTAGTTATGTGGGTGTTGTAACTGTTGTTTTCTTATTACAGTGATGCAAATTTAATAAGAGATGAGTTCTTAAAGTCAAATATGGATGACCAGGGTTGGGTTCCAGTTACTCTAATTGCAGGCTTCAATCGTGTAAGTTAAATCTATTCATGGCTTGCATAGATGCGGGTTATATTGTTGATGAATAGCATATAGTACGTTAGATTCTTGCCATTTTTGTGCAATTTGTTGAAGTTGAGCTAATTCTATAAATGTTTTGTTTATTCAACCATCTTTAACAAAACTTCTGTTCTACTTATCGATATGAACATGTATTTCTTGAGTTGGTAACAAACTTTATGGTATTAATGTAGGTGAAATTAAGTAAACTGGTAATTTTCAAAACAAATTTAGGTTATTAATATTCTAAAATATATAGATATGTAAATATATTTTTTAGCAGATATTACAATGTACTCAAGTGCTTTTCAGGGAATCCCTTACATTGATTGAGTTGTAAACTTCCATTATTATACTTGTTTGTTTATGCTTTATAAATCCTTGTTTGTTTAGTTAATGATATTGTTTGAGGACTTCTAGCAAGCTAACCTCTTAAGTTGAAGACATCATATTCCTATATAAACTTGATAATGTTCTTGTTCCTTTTTTATAAAATCCATCTTATATTTTCTGTTTTCTGTAGTTTCTCAGTTTTACTAATATGCATTCATCATCTACTGTCCATGAAACACGATCTTGGTCATTTGTGCAAAAGGTTCTCCACTAATCATTATTTATTTGGCAATGAGACAACTTTTGTTGTTAGCTTGCATGATCTACATATTAAATGAATCACATTTATGCTCTAATATTTCATCAAGTCTTTCCCCTCTAGAGGATGAATTCAAATTTATCTAATTTCTAACTGAAACTTGAAAGTTTGCATTAAACCTATTCTAGAGCTCTAGATTTGATATACCTAAGAATTATGACTCTATAAATTCTCTTAAGACCCATAAGTGTTGGTAGTTATTGCCTTATTGGTGCATATAGGTGGATTTCCTTGAAATTTGTACTTGAAGAAAGCAACTTAAGTATCTCTTTCATATTCTTCTTTAGATCATATTTTAATTCATTTCATTATTAGTTAGACAATCGTTGTGAAATTAGATGATGGAGGAATGAATATAATTGATATGTTGAGTTACCTACCTACAACATCTTTAGGTTTTCTTTCTTAATTTTTGTAAAGTTCAGAAAAAAAGCTATTATGACATGCTACATGGAGAGGTGGATGTAACTTGAAGTTTTTGTTTATATGAAACTTGTTAAGATAAGTTTGGTTAGTTTTGTCAATTTATGATTTTGAAGATTATATTCTTTGAAGTTTATCAACTATGTAAAATGCTTGTATCCGAACTAAAAATATAATTTATGCTACAATGATAAAAAGATCAACAGGATATCAACTTAGACTTTTAATTGTTAGTTGGCTACTAGTTACTCTTGCAGAACACATTTAGTAGAGCAAATACACTAACTTGTGTTTTTACCACATGAACTTCCATTTGCATGAATATTATCTCGTTATACTTGAAATCAAATCACAACACAGATATAAAAGGTTTTACTTATTTATGCTAATGCTTACCACCATTGTAAGTTGATTGCTTTTGTCACAATTAGAGATGTTCAAAAGAATGTGGCTTAACTAAAATTACTTTATGAAAATGTTGCTATAAATATAAGTGTATCGGCGGGACTTGTTCTATAATTGGCAAGTTGTATTTTTTTTTATTGATGCATCAATTTAATTTGCCATATGCATCTTTGGCTGGATATCTTTTCATTTAAAAAGAAAAATGTAAGTACTTGATGTAAGCATTTTTTTTCTTAATAATCATTTTATGTTGTTTAATACCAATGGCATATTAAATTTAAACTCTATGTTGTGTAATTAAAATACACTTTAGTGCGGAGGCGAGGCGATGTCAAAGAGCCTCGCTATGTCTGGACGTTGCGTCTTTATATCGACGCCTTCTAAACGAGTGCCTCAGACCAATATTGAGTAGCCAAAGTTAGTGACTCAATGAAAAATGATACACTAATTAGTCTATGTTTTACTTACCCGTTTATGCATATATTATTTAAATGAAAGGTTGCTACTATACATGATTAAATTAGTATTTGTGTGACACTTAATTGCAAAAGTTGCTCGTTTAGGATACTATTCACTAATTGTTTGTTTTCTTATCAGGCTGTATTTGCATATGTTCTTATTATACTTGTATGTTAATGGACCCAAATTCAGCCCAATAGGCTCCCCTCTTCAGTTTTGAAAAATGTATTATAAGCATATATGTGGTACACTAAAACAGAGAAGGCTTAATAGAGATGGCGAAAAGCGTTGGGCTGGCCCCTGCTGGTCTGGGGCGTGAACCTCAACGGCTACATGAATAAAAATGTGTTTTTTTGCAGGTTTAGATACAAGATTTTAACCGTCTTATTTAATAAAAAAATTCCATATAGGAAAGATGAAAATAATATAAAAGAAAAGAAGTGGAATTAAAAAGAAAGAAGCAGATTAACCATAAACTAGGGTTATTTGTATCCTTTAGTCTACTATTTCATAAATTAGTCCATTATAATCATCTTCATTTGCTGTTGTCACCGTTATCTTCCCTTGCCATATCCGTCCCTTCACTTGTCATTTTTTTTTATTTTTCATCTGAGGTTAGTTTACTTTTATTATTTATACATGAGTTCCGTGACTTGCATCGCGTTCTTTTTTATGTGTATGCTATTTATTAACTTTCGCTACAAACTTGATTTTGATGTATTATTTAAGATTTTGCATCAATTTTAAGTATTAATATTACTCTACCGAATTTTTTTAAATAATGTCCGTTAGTTGCCCCCCATATCCAATCCTGTGTGGTTGTTTAGTCTTTTTATCATAATCTTAACCTGGCATAAAGTTCATGTCAATAGTTACTATATTTTTTCTTTTTTACCAATATGGTGCTTATATATTTGTTCAATTGGCACTTCTTTACATATCTTGATCGAGTCTTGATGCATTACCAAGACTATTTGATTGACATAATTCATTATGAGGTTTATAGTTTAATTAATGTATCATGGACTGGTACTTAGTTTTTGCTTTCTTCCATTCTCATTCTCATTACAAGTTCATATAATGGAAATTGACTTTTCTTTCATGTGCGATTTTTTCTCTTCAGATAATGAAAGTCATTCATCATTTGTGTCATAAGAATGTACATTGTATAGTTTTTATGGATAATAATAGAACTAAATGTCCTATTAAAAAATATAGTAGAATCCAGGGCTTCGTCTTTATTCTGTTGTAGATAAATATACCTTACATGAACCATTATTAAAAAGTCATATTGTTGTGGTTATTTTTGCAGGTTAAGAGCATGACTGGTGACGTCCAATTAATTTTGGATTCTTTAAGGACCTCAATTGTTCTTGAAGTGCAGGTACCTTCATTTTTCAAATTCCACTTTTTGACCTTTGAATACTAAATTTTTAAACCCAAATTTTCAAATCATATTGTTAGGATGAGAAAGTGAGGAGGCGTAGTGATTGGCTGAGGTGGATTCCCAGTTCTAGTAGGCCCTCGAGTAGTCAAGATATGCTGGAGGAAGCAACTGCCGATCAGAATAGTTCGAAAGTTGACGTGGAGGAAGCACATGCAAGTTCATCTGAGGTAGCAGCAACTCATTTACAAAGCTCCCAAGATGATTCAGTTTTTAACTGAAATTGATATCATTTGTGTTACTATACAGCTGAACAAAAAAAAAAAGAATACTTAATAACCATCCTTTTGAGGGTAAAGATGAGCGAACAATGGTTATGTAAGGTCGAATTCACCTTTACTTTTCTTGCCTGTTGATGTGCCTATTTTTGAAAGGATTTTGTTGAGGTGCACGGCGGAAAACAAAAATAATGTAATAAGGATTATATTGATATTTATTAGAGGAAGTATAAACGAAAAGGAAACGACTTTTGTGTTTACTAGCGGGAAATAAGGTTTTTAGTTATTATGGTAACTTTATTTTCTTCGTTAACTTGTGTATATACATACGTAATTCCTTGGTGTGATTGCATGGTTTTTGTTTGTAGGTTCCTCATGTGGAGGTGGAGGTTCTTGTTTATCGGGACAGTGTTGCCCCAGTTTGGCATCGTCTTTACCTGTAATTGACGTGATACGAGTATAATGTATGGTTTTATGCATGAATTATATTTACCATATGATGGGTGGAAAATTGATTTGCCAAAGTCGATGCGTCCAGTGTGTTACCAAACATTAAAACCATGTAACATCTATCTTTGAAAGAGTGGTCTATTCTTGCATGATATATGGTTTGCTTCTTTGATTTGAGTTCTACTTTGAGCCCTCTCTAATTATTATTTTAGTTGTAGTTTTAGTCCATTCAAGTATTGCATGTATGGA
Organism: Euphorbia schlechtendalii; assembly: GCA_949673415.1. Lineage (NCBI taxonomy): Eukaryota > Viridiplantae > Streptophyta > Magnoliopsida > Malpighiales > Euphorbiaceae > Euphorbia > Euphorbia schlechtendalii. The sequence goes on along the minus strand of CATIWQ010084704.1, from coordinate 10,096 downwards.
CAATTTTTTAATTTTGTAATGAATGTGATGATGTGTTCTTTGATGAACATACTGAACACTACGTTGCAACGTAAAATGAGATACAAAAAGAAATCAATGTTCGAATCTCATTAAATATTTTTATTCATAGGAAGTGAAAATTTCTAAATATAACTAAAACTCGGACAAGATTATCTCGACCATTGTAAAAATACAAAAAATACCATGGGGAGTAAAGCTCCACAAAATCGGATTTAAGTTCAGAGTTCTATGTATTTATCATAACATTCGTTACTTTCTTGCAAGATAAAGTTTGGTGGGATCCAGTGAAGCCACTTCGATGTTTATAAGATTGGTGGTTGGGTGGCAATAAATGCAAAGAGTAGTGATATGTATTTAAGATGTGTGGGATACATGGGGAAAAAATCCTCTGTCCTCAATTGGTGTCTCATACCTGTCCCTCAATAAAAAAATACCACGTGTCAACTTTTATTATATTTTAATTAAAAAAGTAGGAGAGATAAATTAATAATTATTAAAATATAATAAAAGTTGATACGTGGTATTTTTTGATTGAAGGGACAGACATGAGAACACTAATTGGGGACAGAGGATTTTTTTCCGGATGCATTGTGCTAGAACAATAATGTTGATTTTAGTATCAACATTGTGATCATAACATGTGCACTAATAGAGTCTAAATAATTAAAACTCAAAAACATGTTATAATTCTAATGTTGAAACCAAAATCTCATAAATGACCAAGGATCGTTGTATAATTACTCATTTGCATGTGATTTCGTAATCACCGAACCTACCAATCAGCGTTTGACATGTGTCAGACAACTAATTGTCTTTCAACCACTCTTGTATTTAAAGGCGGCCGCCAAAGGATTAATCACCATTAATATACATCTAGCATGGGTGATGTGACTATATAAAGTGTGATTGGTTTTGAGTCGTTCAGTGATAGCCACCATAAACCTAGTTTTAGGAAATAAAAAGGAATTCCAAACAATAATTTCACAAAAACAACGTTACAAGTATACGAGTAAAGTTTCTTGTCAAGTTATTCAAGTCACGACTGGTGAGAATGGAAATAATTGGTAGAGTGATCTCACTTCATTTACATAGTATATAAATCCATTTAGTTCTGTTTGGTATTACTTTTCAAGCTGCTGTTTCAATAAGTTGCTCTCACAAACTTGTTATATAATTACATATTTTAATTTTGAACAACATACTTTAATTCTTCATACTATTTAATTAGGAACTGTCTAACTTGTTTTTTTTCAAAATCAACTCTACTGCTCATAGGAAAAACGTGAAAATGAAATTTTTTAAAAAAGTAGCTAGCTTTCTTGTTATGTTCCCAGATGTCAAGCATGATACCATCGGCCCATAGCAACTATTTCAGGCCCATTTTTAATAAAACGTCGTCACTTCACCAGTTTAATTTTCGTTCGCTCCCATAATTTTAATCATCTTCCTCTCTTCTTTTCTCACAAAAAAAAAAATCTCCTTCTTCAGTCTTCACATCCCGCCGCCGCATTTTGTTTCAGCTTGCGACTCCTATCTGCCATAGCCTTCCATGGCTTTAATTAAATCAAAATTACGCTTAGCTTTCTGCCACTCTCCTTCCTCTCGCTTCTTTTTAAAATCCTTTTCTTCATCGTGTTCTTCAGTTAAGTCACAAACAGACGATGAAAACCCCCCAAAAATCTCACCCGCAGCTCTATCTCCGGAAGAGATCAAAATAGCCGACGAGTTTCACTCTCTAATCAAAGAAAACCACCGCAACCATCCAACTTTCACTTCCCTAAATCCTAGTTTCACCATCCCATCACTTTCCACTGAATTTGCCCTAATTTCCACCTCCGTCACCTCTTCCGTCGTCTGTCAAGTAATCAGCAAGTCCGCCGAAGGCCATCACAGCCTCCCAATCGCCCAAGTTCTGGCGTTCTTTAATTGGGCCACCGCTTCTGACGGATTCAGCCACTCCCCGGAGGCCTACAACAAGATGGTAGACATCGCCGGAAAGGTAAGGGATTTCGATTTGGCTTGGCAAATAATAGATTTAATGAAATCTAGAGAAATCGAAATAACATTTGAAACCTTCGCCAACCTAATTCGCCGGTATATCCGCGCCGGATTGGCTGCTGAAGCTATCCAAGCTTTCAATAGTATGGAAGATTATAATTGCAAGCCTGATAAAATTGCATTTTCAATTCTGATTAACTACCTCTGTAAAAAGAGAAGAGCAAGTGAAGCTGAGTCCTTTTTCAATAGTTTGAAGGACAAATTTGAACCTGATGTTATTCTTTACACCAATTTAGTCCGTGGCTGGTGTAGAGCCGGAAAAATCTCCGAGGCTGAAAGGATTTTCAGCGACATGAAAAATGCCGGAATCGCCCCAGATGTTTACACTTATAGCATAGTAATTGATGCTTTGTGTAGAAGTGGGCAAATTACACGTGCTCATGATGTTTTTGCAGAGATGATCGATGCTAAATGTGCCCCAAATTCTGTTACTTTCAACAATCTTATGAGAATCCATGTTAAAGCTGGCAGGACTGAGAAAGTTCTTCAGATTTATAACCAAATGAAGAGGCTTGGTTGTTCTCCTGACGCGGTTACTTATAATTTTCTTATTCACACACATTGTAAAGATAATAATCTTGATGATGCCATTAAAGTGTTTAATTCGATGATTAAGAACGGGTTTAGCCCAATTTCTAATACTTTCAACACGTTATTCGGGTGCTTTGCCAAGTTGAAGGATGTCAATGGTGCTCATAGGATGTATGAGAAGATGAAGGAGTTGAAATGTGAGGCTAATAGTGTGACTTACAATATCCTATTGCCGATTTTCGCTGAGGCAAAATCTGTAAATATGGTTATGAAGTTGAAGGAGGAAATGGACGAGAATGGCTTGGAGCTTAATGCGAATTCATACCATGTATAGATTTCGATATTTTGTAGAATGGGGAAGTGGAAAAATGCGTATAAACTTCTCAAGGAGATGGTTGAGGAGAAATGCTTAAAACCGAGCCTGCCAGTTTATGAATTGGTTCTTCGATGGCTAAGCAAGGCGGGAGAGTCGAAAAAGCATGAAGAGTTAAAGAAGATGGTGGATTTAGGGTCGGTTTCTCGCCCTTTTTAGCGTCGAATTTTTTATTGTTTTGTTTTGCTTCGTCCTGGTCAGGCATAGGTCGCGTGAATTAAACACTTGAAAGTGATAAGCTATAATAGGTGGGTGATGTGGATATCTTTTTTCATTGTTGTTAGCATAATCTGGTAACTCGTAGTCAAGATTTGAAGTTATAGATTTCTATACTGGTTATAGTTGCTAGAATGATACAATATGCCTCTGTTTTCATTTTGTTAGAGGTGACAATTCTTGTTGATGTAATTTCGTTGTGTGTTGCGAGCCTGAAATCGGGGGGTCACCAAATTCCTCCCAGTCAGTCATGAATGCATTTTAATCATTCTAAAAGGTTTAAATCTCTGTGTCTTGAGATTCAAAGGGGTTGTTCATTTGGTTTCAAGTCTTAGGCCAATGATGGGCTTAACTATATTGTAATGTATTGAAAGAGGGCCCTGCATTTAAGACTTGAAAAATGCGGTTGAAAAAAACATTTTCTTACTGAATCCTAGTTCACTTGCTTGGTATTCATACCACTTAAATCAAAACCATCGTTGATCAGTTGATCACAACAGTCTTACTTGTGTAAACTAAAATTGTAAGCATAAATGTTAAGTGATAAATATATATATTATTTTTCGTTTTCTATCTTCTTCTTTTGGTTATTTGGTGCATTTTGTTACAGCACATTCGATAAACCAATCAATTTTATTATGGTGTATCTATTACAATTCTTCAGACAGAATGGAAAATGAATACATGCATACAGGGGTGTTCAAAATCCGAACCAAAATAACCGACCGAACCGATGTAATTCAGTTTTTCGGTTCGGTTGTTCGGTCTAAATGATTCGGTGTCGGTTATTGATTTTAAAGATTTTCGATGATTTTGGTCGGTTCGGTTTTTGTTAATAATAAACCGATATAGCCGAACTAACCGATTAATGAAAATATTTATGAAAAACTAATTTTTTATAAATTATAATATCATTTTTTTACTTAACAACAAAACAATATATAATACTAATAAAATCTGGACCGAAGCTGCCTCAATCTCCACGCCACTTGCAACATTATTACTAAATATTATACAAGGGCATTTAGCATATTGATCATGCAGAAAATTTTGTTTCTCATTTAGTTGAAATTTACTTATTAATAATGGATGTTAGTTTGTTTTATTATAATTTTACAAGTCCAGTATTTACTAACAAATCGGAAAAATCTTATTTTGATTTCAATTTATAAATTTTTTTAAAAAAATAGAGTAAATTAATGTGCATAACAAAAGATTATAGTAAGAATTAGTAAAGATAAATAATAGAAAAAATAAACAAAACAACACCGAAATAACCGAACCTAATACATCGGTTCGGTTCGGTTGCTTTTTTACTTCGGTTTCGGTTTGTAATTTTTTAACTATTCGGTTGTCGGTTTATTTGGTTCGGTTCGGTTATTCAACCGAACCAACCGATAAACACCCCTACATGCATATATATGACAAATCAACATACTGAAACATAATCGTAAATTTTCAACGAAAGCGGAATTCTTATAATAAAATATCAATCATATCAATATCTCATATGGTTTCAAGTAATGTATTTTCAGAACCTGTATAATCCCGAAAATTCATGTCTTTTAGGGCATGCCCATTGGATAAAATTAAATGCTTGAAATTGGTCATACATGGTTCGAAAAATCACAATATCTTCGCTCTTTAGGTTCTTTTTAAAATATTTTGATTTTATCCGATTGAAAAATTAGTGAAACCAGCAAAATAGTTTCAATCTGATAGTTTTATTACGACTTCAGATTCATCCGAGTACCAATCATAGCTTGTAGAGATTGTGCAATGGCATAATCAAAGCGAAAGGGTAATGTTTTTCGTACCAGTAAACCTTCCTTCAAGGCTAGCGAAAGGGTAATGTTTTTCGTACCAGTAAACCTTCCTTCAAGGCTAGTTGCTTAGCAGTTTCGATAGCTTCCACACTTGATATCTAACAAGGAAGTAAAAATAAACAATACAAATATTAACGGATAAAGTTAAAAATTGATTGTAGAATTACTTGAAGAACTTCATCAAGCAAGTCAGTACGCTTCTATAGCCCTTCATTGCAGCAATCGATGCCACGCCTATGCCACTGTTACCACCAGTGGGTTCAACAAGTACAGTCTTCAAATCGATCAAACAAATTAATATATTACACCTAATTGACTTCTGTTATAATTACCAAATAATATATTACATTAAAACTTTTTATAATATATATTTTTTATTTCAATTGGAAATAGTAATATTTCATTAAAATAAATCAACATATATTGTTATCTTATGTATTTACTCATTATCACACTAAACCAACTATCTTCCCCGCGACAATATTCCACTGTGGCCGCAATGTCCGATTTTATCTCCGAAGACATCATCATGAATATACTTTCTAAACTGCCTCCAATTTCTCTGTTGCGATTCAAAACGGTTTGCAAATCATGGTATTCCTTAATATCCGATCCTTATTTCGTTAATCTCCACTATAAACAAGCATCTTAAAACCATAAACTCTTTGTCGCTACAGAATGTTTGCAGTTTCATATGGCAGACTTTGAAAGTTCATGCTTTAATGAATCTTGTTTATCGGCTCCTCTTGGGTTTCCGATGGCAACGCCTAATAATAATTACAATTTTCTTAAAATTTTAGGCTCAAGTTGCGGTTTAATTTGCACAGCCATTGGTCACCAGCAGGAGTCTATGACAATGAGTGGATACAACTTTTATTTGTGGAACCCATGTTGGTATTTTAGTGTAATTGGATCAACTAGTTGACCAATGCGATCATAATATTTCATCGAACAAGTCAGGAGATTGCGGAGTGCATGCTTATTTGAGTTCCATTACGATACTAAGCTTACGAGGGTCCGGAAACGACTTTTTGCAACGCTTCTTTTTAGACCCGTTAGCGACTGCTCGAATGGACACGTCTTTTACCAATGCTTTTCTTTGAACGGTTGCGACTGCTCGTTTCATGCTTATAAATACCTGACATTGGCAACAATTTCAAATGTCGTTTTGATTACGTTTTCTGAAATCTGATTCATTCTAATTCACAACAAAAATTCATTCTAAATTCTTGAGTTTTATTAAAAAATCTGAGAGAATCACTAAATTAGTTTCAATTTGAAAGTGTTATCACGACTTCAGAGATTATCTAGTTTAGAAAAGTACCAGATTTGAATCCTTCAATCATTGATGATTTTTTCGGAATGGTATTTCGTGGTTAGTTGTGGTGGACGAATCCAGAACAACGTATTACGTTTTCTCCATGAAATCAAATTCATGGAAATTCGTTACTAATTGCATTCAAACCCAGAGTTGTTTCTGGCCGATACTCAAGCCGTCGTTTTAAATGGATTATTCCATTGGCTGCTTTATCGAGATTTGGCTTCCAGTTCCAGTACTGAGATAATAGCATTCGATTCGAAGGGAGACAAGTTTTCGAAAGTGCAAATACCACAAGTTTCGTCTTTCCTGAAAGCGTCCATATTTGAGCACAAAGAATGTCTTTGTATTTCCTTTTCTCGCTTTCATGAACCGGAGAAATTCGAGGAGGAGATATGGATGTTGAAAGAAAATGATTGGGTTCATGTACTTAGTATTAGTTCAAAGTCGCTATGTGAAGGAGGTTTTGAGCCTATATGTATGTGTAATGGTAATAGTACTCGATGAAGAGTTGACTGTATTACATAAAGCAACACCTTTTTTGGGAGCAATCATGAATGTCGAGAGTTTGGCTTCAACTAACATCATTAACAATTAATCTGTCTGAACAAACAAAGAAGCTGATTACTACTGCTTTCATTTACGCATATACTATTACGTTGTTGTTTTCAATGTTATTGGTGGTTCTATACATAATTTGACAAATTTTTCCATGCAAAGATTATTTTACTTGTTTGCCTTTGTTTTTCTATATGCCGAAATTCCGATACTCCAGAAAATGGCCCACAATGGCTCAACTCCTGCAACATCGCAATAGAATAAACAAAAGGCAAACATAAGCCATCATAATTCAATTGGGGTAACATTTTACTGGATATTAGAAAAAAAAAACTAAGCGAAGAGCTGTGCATCCTAAAAATTTGTACAAAACTTGATATCTCCATGCTACACGTCACATATGAAGATCCAATGTTGTTTAAATCAGATCAGTATGGCCTTATTAACCAATCTCGATAAAAAAAATATGGAATTGAACTGTATAATACACCGGACAAATAAGTTATAACAAAGAGAACATTATGCACACTATCCAGTAATTGCAAAATATTCAACCTTTCTCTTACATCCACTATATGTGCATTTTACACAACTTCAGTTTTTGAAACTAATTAAAACTAACAAGTAGAAGTTCATGTTTTCTTGATGTATGAGCAGGCGGCACTTGCAAAGGTACTCTTTTTCTGCTTCCTAAGAAATATCTCTTCTTATGCCAAAATCGGAGCAAATGTGTCCCATAACAACTAAAGTTATGGTTACTATACAATCTCAGAGAAAGTTGTTTCTCTTAGCATATATTGTAAAAGTGTGACGCATTATCTATCTGTTATAGTATTGAATTTGATTTTATATCTTTCATGCTTGCATCAACACTTTTAGGCCTTGTATGACTAGAGGCCCCTGAACCCCTGCAAGCTGCACTATCTTAAAATTTCTCACATATCTCCCTGGTTTATGTATTGAGAATTTTATTTGTATGGTTGGTTAAGTCCTTGATGTGACAAATATTTAGCCTATGCTGATGTAAGCAATATCTCTATTTGTTGTTATCTTCTTCTCATTTGTAGCTGGCTTTATGGCTCAAGAAGTTGATATGGAAGGCCTATTGCAGAAGCTTTAACTACTTTTTTTTGACAGGGTCTTCCGTAGGGTTTAGTCCTCTATATCCAAAAGCACATATTCTACTGTATTAAATGAGGGGCCTGCATTTAAAACTTGAAAAAAATGAGTTATTTAGGAAATTTTTTGTTTCCAACAATAAATATTTATATTTGATGATCCAATCGGTTTATTTTTACACATTCCGCTACATCAAGTTTTACCATAGAAAAAACCTTAAAATAATATCTATATATATTTTGATAAGGTACAAATGTCAAACTAAAAAAACTAAAATTTATTATAAAACCTATAATTTCCTTGAAAAATAACGAAATGAAGAATAAAAAAGAAAAAAACAACTTATCATTACAAATTCCAAAGACTAAATACAATTCCTATCGTAATGACAAATAACAACTTGTCATACCAGAGACATACGCCATATACAAATGTGTACCTAATGACAAAAAAAAGCTAGGAAATTTCCACATTTTAGGCTTGACTTTAACTAAGCCTTAACTTCTTTCAAATTTGTTTATATAGAATGATAAATAAGTTTTTGAATGGTTACATCATTTTTTTATCAATTAAAATTAAAAATTTACATCCACAGCCAAAGTACTAGTAAATTTGTAAAAACAACAAAGTAACAATAGAAACAAACACGTTCACTTTTTTACTCTATTTTTTACATTTTCATTTTTAGATTATCATATGCTTAGTTGCGCTTAGGAGTTTGTTTTATAGGCTATTGTTTTGTTTGTTTTTTCTTCTTATTCCTTTTACTAAAAAATATATATCATTCAAATTTGTATAAAAAATTTAGTTTCAATCTATTCTAAATTATGTATTTCAAATGCATATTGCTTTTTTAATTTCAAGTTCATATGTTATTTTGGAATTGATTTATTTCAAATATGTTCAATATTATATTAATATTGACGTAAAGTCAACTTACGAGGTTTCATTCGATGATTCTATCAATTGTTTATCTTGAGTCTCTTGATTGATACGCATATAGTAAATACTCGAAGGAGCATGCACATTATAAAAGAACTAATTAGAAATTTTCCCAAACTATAGTGTCGGAAATGCCACCATCATAGGCAAAGAATTTGATATTTCACACGAACCCTCTTGGGTTATGTAAGGTTTGTACGTGATAATTGAAAACAAATCATACACCAAAATTCTCTCTTGCAATACCACAACGATACTATCTTCTCAAACTTTAATGTTGACCGCCTAGAGTGAGAGGTCAACAAATCTCATTGTTGGTTCATCAGTACCGTAATCCCATATCATAAGATTTGTTCTTGAGTCCAAGCATACATACTAGAAGACAGAAAACCATAGTCTCGAGTTCAATTTTGTTGTAAGACTGCAACTATTTACTAAAACTTGCACATATTTGAATATATAAATGCACACATAATAGATAAAAGAATAACTTATTGTGAGATGTCATATAAATTCATAAAAAGTTGTTTATTCTTATTAATATAAAAAAATTTATTAATAATGGTAAAAGATGATGCTAATGACGGAAAAAATAGTCAAACATGTATTTTTAGATAGCATAATAGATCGATTTTGATATGTGATTTTTCCATATTATAGTTATATTTATAACATTTAGTTGATTGTTTTTTACTATTTTTACCTAATTTAGATAATAAATAAGATTAAAATAGTATTTATTTTTTTATAAAAGTTGAGGAGGTTATTGACTTCGGACTGGACATCTCAACTAGGTTAACACCCCCGTTTTCCTGGACTAAACAACTGAACTTAAAATTTTATTGAAAATTAAAGGAAATAAAACAGGTTATGAATAAAAAGTCACGTGAATCGAACTAGATTTCGACCTCTTAAATTATGTAAATAAACACAATAATAAAAATTAGGAAGTTAGTTCCACCAAACATACTTATCAAATAATCTAGCGATCTGCTCAGCGATCCGCAACATTGTTGCTTTCACGGAAAACATGAATGACTACAAGTTTCACAATTTTCATAGCTTGTTGATAACGTGACCAATTCACATTAATTGACCATGAAACATGAAGACTTCTATAAAATAGTATTTATA
>CATIWQ010084701.1:0-44058 GCA_949673415.1 Euphorbia schlechtendalii | reverse complement strand
ATTAAAAATAATATTATTAATAACTACCTATATAAAATAATTAATAAAACAATTTTAATACCATTAATAATAAAAATTGTTATAATACGTAAATTCATTTAATTAAAATTTTGTTATTCAAATAATAATTATTGTTACAATACACGAGAACTAATAATAATTATTATAATAAATTGTAGTTTGGATTCAAATTATTACTTATTATTGGATTACCAAAATGTAATAGTTGTTTTAACTAACAAATATTTTTATTTTATTATCCCATAGCATATTTTTTAATTAATTAATACTATGATTATAAATAAAAATATTATTATATTATAATTACATTAATACTATTATTATATCAATAACACTAGTAATTATCACTATATAAAAATTATTTTTATTATATTTATGATCAATATTAACTACATTAAATAATAATTATTTTTATATATTAATATTTTTATAATTGTTCTTATTTTTATTATTTATTACTATTAATTTTTATTAAAGATTAATTAGAATAATCATTATTGAAATTAAAATTTATGGACCTGAACTGAATTTACTATATCTGAACTGAACTGAACTTAACTGAACTTAACTTAACTAAACTAAACTTAATGGACCTGAACTGAACTGAACTTAAATTAATTATACTGAACTGAACTGAACTGAACTTAACCAAATTGAAGGTGAAGAGAACATGGCCTTATAATAATGATGTTGGCATACCCGGTAAGCTTATTTCTTTGTGATTTATTTATTTTTTCAGAATGTCGTCATAGTGCCTCTCTTAACAAACATCTAGCAAAGGTACCAAAGACCTTTCGAGGCAAAATCAATGGAAGGAGGTGAGAAATATCGACCTTACCTAGGATGATGTCTCCAACGCGGCCCGGCTCAAGAAGGTCGCGGCATGAAAAAGGCCACGAGATGACGTCTCAGCCAACGAGTCGGTGCTAACTGAGATGACTCCCAAGAGGGTAAGATGTACGTTTTATAAATGCTTGGATGATGATTATTCTAACTTTTATTCTTGTGTAGAGTCAAGAGGCGCCTTGCTCGAGCCAGCGCCTGGCTTCTAATGCCGCCAACTCTCTTTCTGCCTGATTTAAAGAGAGCCTCCTTGAGCTGGCCGGTCCACAAGGTGGCATCACAAGTCCGCAGTTATAGTTGGCGCTCCGCCATGTGCTTCCTCTGCCCCAGGAGAGGGAGGCTTATAAGGAGGAGGCGAGCATGTGCATGACGGGAGCCATAGTGGATTAGCTCTCTGATGTAAATATACTTCTTTCCCTTTCAAATTACTTTCTTTTCGGTCGGTGACCTTCTTATGAACTTCACAGGTTATGTCCCTGTGTGTGGAGATGCATCAGAGGTTTTCTAACCATGCCAAGGTGAAGGCTGATCTTCAAATTGCAAGGGCAAATCTCCAGGTGATGAGAAAGGAGGCGGCGGTGACCAAACAAAGGGAGGTTAAGGCGTTGGAGGAGGCCTCAAAGTATAAAGACGCTGCCCAGGAGTTGGAGTAGTTGCGCGAGGCGCATGAGGCCCTCCTTCAACGCCGCACTGGCTTAGAGAAGGACTTCTCCTATACTCAGGAGGAGGTTGGAGCCCTCAAAAAGAACATCAAGGAAAGGGATGTCAAGATAGACAGCCTGATGGGTAAAATGGTGAAGATGGGGAAGATGTTTAGTGCCCGACTCATCGAGGCGATTCGTACTGATTGGCCCCAATTAGAGGATGAACTCATCCAGGATGTTCCCTTTCCTACCTTCAAGGAGGTTCCTGATAGTCCTCCTAAGCCAGTGTTGGAAGGCGGCGCTTCAATAGACCAGGCGTAGAATAGGCCTTATTGTATTTTGCCTCTCTTGTAATTTTTCTGATTAATGAAAAGTCTTTATTTTCTTTTAATGTTTTTGCCTTCCATTCTTTTTATCTTGTGTTGCATGCAATGTTTGTTTCAATAAACTATTGCCTCAAATGAATCATAACGAATTCCAAACTATTGAGTGGTTACCCGCCTCGAAAGAAAACTTAACATATCACAATTATACCAAGATTTAAAGTACTTAGCATGGATGTTTCCCATCTCTGGGGAACCTTAAAATCAATTAAATATTCTAAGGCTTAAAACACTGTTTGATGGTTACCTGTCTCGAGGGAACCTTGAAACATCAATAAGTGAACTGTTTAAATACTTAGCGTGGTGGTTACCCTTCTTGAGGGAACTTTAAATCATTAATCATTAAACCAAGGTTTAACTACTTAGCACGATGGTTACCCATCTTGAGGGAATCTTAAAATCAATTAAATATTCTAAGGCTTAGAAGTGCTTAGCTCGCCTCACAGGGGTTTTCCTTAGATTTCTAAGGTTTAATTTTTGATTAAACGCGTCGCCTCGAGGGAGATTATTTAACTTCAAAGGTTTAAGGATGTGTCGCCTCGAGGGAATTTACTTTGATTTCAAAGGTTTAAGAATGTGTCACCTCATGGGAATTTACTTTAATTTTTCAAAGGTTTAAGAATGTGTCACCTCGAGGGATTTTACTTTGATTTTTCAAAGGTTTAAGAATGCGTCACCTCGAGGGATTTTACTTTGATTTAACGCGTTTTGTCATTATTTACAATAAGATAAAGAGAGAATCGTAAAATCTTTTATTGATATGTACTTTGAATGATTTACACATAATCATGGACCGATGCTATGTTAGTCGGGGTAGGTTTAGGGGACGTTGCCTCATTAAAAACATTCCCAAGGAAAAAACCTAATGGGAAAAAATCCAGGGGAAGGAAAAGAGTGCGGCGCCTATTTCCTTAGCCATTCGTTGTTTTGTAGTATGGTTTCAGATCTGAGATATTCCATGTTCTTGGTAGATTTTTACCTTCGAGGTCGCTGAGCTTGTATGTGGCTGGGCCTATAACTTCTGTTATCTTGTACGTTCCTTCCCAATTTGCTCCAAATTTACCTTTACCTTCTAAGGATTATAAAGCAGTGGTGTCTTTGAGGACTAGGTCTCCTTCTTTGAGCTGTAGGCTTCTAACTTTGCGAGCATGGTACTTGGCGATTTTCGCTTTATAGATCGCCATTTGGATGTAGGCTCGCTCTCTCCTTTCTTTGAGGTTGTCCAAGTGGTATCTCAGGATGATGTCATTCTGCTATTCGATGTAGTAAACAACTCTGTCAGTTGGGGCAGCTATCTCCACAAGAATCATGGTTTCCATCCCGTGGACTAGGGAGCAAGGTGTCTCGCCCGTTGGTTTGCATGGCATACTCGATATGACCATAACACGCTTATGAGTTCATCCAGCCAAGATCCTTTGTTCCCTCTTTTGAGGAGTTTCTTGAGCCCTTCTCCCAATGTTCTATTTGTGACCTTCGTCTGACCGTTTGTCTGAGGGTGTGCTACGGAAGAATAATGGTTTTTTATTCCCAAGCCTTAACAGAATTCTACAAACTTTTTTGCTATAAATTGCATACCGTTATCTGAGACTATTTTCCTAGGGATGCCAAACCTCGTGATGACATTTTTCCAAACAAAGTCAATGACTTTCTCTGAAGTGATGGTGTTGACTGTAACCGCCTCGACCCATTTAGTGAAATGGTCGATCGTAACGATTACAAATTTCCTCTGCCCGCTTGCCATTGGTAAAGGTCCCGTTATATCGATCCCCTATGTTGAGAAGGGCCAGGCGGTTACTAATGGCTGTTGGCTGGCTTGAGGGAGGTGATTTTTTCTTGCCTGTACTTAGCATGTATGGCACTTCTAGACATACTTCGTTGCATCCACCTCCATCATTTCCCAATAGTAACCGGCCAGGCTGACTCTTCGTAACAGGGTGGAGGCCACCTGATGAGATCCACAAATTCCTTCGTGAATTTCTACCATGATAGTCTTTCCTTGGGCTGGGGTGATGCATTTCTACCAGGCTTCTGCATAAGATCTTCTATAGAGTTCTCCTTCTACGATAGAGTATCTGGCAGATTTTCGTACCATTTTTTAAGCTGCTTCACTATCTTCCGGGAGCTGTCCATCTTTGAGATAGGTTCCAATAGGGTGGCGCCAATCATTCGCGTATTATTTAAAGCATATCACATGATCCTCCTCGCAACCGGGGAGAATAAGAACTTTGTAGAGGCTTCCTAGTTGATTATAGCCTCCTGGGTTTGAGGCGGCTTTCGCCAATTCATCCGCTATTTCGTTCTACGCTCGAGGAATATGTTCAACTTTCCATGTGGTTCCTTTTTTCTCCAAGTTTTCTATCAAACTCTACACTTTGTGAAGATATTTGACCATGTTTTCTTCTTTGGTTTCGAAATTCCTGTTTATCTAGTTGGAGACCAATCGTGAGTCGCTTCAGATTATAACTCTATCAGGAGCCAGTTTGGTGATTAACTCTAGTCCCTTGATCAAGGCTTCGTATTCAGCGACATTGTTGGTGGCGGGGAAGGCGAGCTTAACCGCGTAGGTGAGGCGGACTCGATTTGGGTCGTCTACCAATACGCCAATTCCGGCTCCATCACTGGAAGAAGCTCCGTCGACATAGATAGTCAATGGTTCTGCTTTGATTATTTCGATTGGTTTAAGCCCAATGAATTCTACTACGAAATCAGCCAAAAGCTGAGCTTTTAAGGCTGGTCTCCCTTCAAACCGAATGTTAAATTCTCCCAACCTTATCGCCCATTCTGCCATTCTGCCCAATGTCTCAGGTCTCTGAAGCACTTTCTTGAGTGGAAAGCTGGTTCATACTATGATGGTGTGCACTTGGAAATAGGGTTTGAGCCTCACTGAGGTGGAGATCAGGCTTAAGGCAAGTTTTTCGATCCTGGGGTACCTTAGTTCGGCGTTCTTCAACACCTTACTTATGTAGTAAATGGGGTGTTGTTGGTTATCTTGTTCTCTGACCAGGACTGCTCCTACCCCCTCATTTTTCATAGACAAGTATGTGAAGAGTGGTTCACCGTGGATCGGACGGCTAAGCAGAGGAGGGAAGGCTAGAAATTCCTTCAAGTTTTTGAAGGCGAGGTCACAACATTCATCCCACTTGAAGGTTTTATCTTACTTTATTACCTTGTAGAATGGCAAACATCTTTTGGCAGAGAAGGAGATGAACCGTCCCAGGGTATTGATCCTTCCGTTGAGGCATTGTACCTCATTCAAGGTTCGAGGCTGCATCATGTTGATGATAGCATCAATCTTCTCAGGGTTAGCTTCAATTCCTCTTTCTGATATGAGAAATCCCAAGAAGTTGCCACTTGTTACTCCAAAGGTGCATTTCCCTGGGTACAATTTAAGGTGGTATCTCTGAAGTACTTTGAACACCTTCTCAATATCTGTTGCATGACTGGCCTTGTCTTTGCTCTTAATAATCATGTCGTCTACATATACTTCCACATTTTCACCAATTAAATCTTTGAACATTTCATTCACCAGCCTTTGATATGTGGCTCCCACATTCTTGAGCCCGAATGGCATCACCTTGTAGCAGTAAGTTCCTTCGTGCATGATGAAGGCGATTTTTTCCTCGTCTTTGGGATCCATTAGTATTTGATGATATCCTGCTTTAGCGTCCAGGAGGGAATAGATAGCGAAACGGGTCGTTGAATCTACGAGCTGATCTATGCTGGGCAAAGGGTAACTGTCCTTGGGGCAGGCTTTATTTAGGTCTGTGAAATCAACGCACATTTACCAAGAGCCATTAGGATTTCTTATAAGCACCACATTTGCTAGCCATTCGGGATAGTGTACCTTTCTAATGTGTCCCTCCTCTAACAACTTTTTAATTTCTGCTTAGATTGCTTTTTACCGCTCGGGGGTGTGCTTACGCTTCTTTTACCAGACTAGGGGGATTGATGGGTCAATGTCGAGGCTGTGATATATAACTTCTGGCCGGATGCCTTCGATGTCTTCGCTTGACCATGAGAAAGTATGTTGCTGTTCTTTCAGTACTTTTACCACATCAGCCTTTGCATCTTTCCCCATGTCTTTGGCAATTTTGATAGTTTTATCTTCTACTAAAGTTAGGACTTCCAAGTCTCCTATCGGCTCGGCCCTTTCGCAATCTCTCACCTTGAAGGAGGCGGTTTCCATCTGAATTGATGTTACATGAGCCTTTTAGCCACTTGAGGGTCGCCTACCACTACTGCCGTCCCTTTCTTGGTTGGAACTATAAGAGTTAAATACTCCATATAGATTAAGGCTCCCCACTCAATTATGAATGGTCTTCCCAATATCATATTGTAGCCGACTCCGATATCGGTGATAACAAAATCGACTTCTCCCCTCCAGGTTGCGTCCTTATCCCCCAATTCTACCTCTAAGGTGACTTGTCCAATTGACGGGATGAGCTGGCCTCCTATCCCTACTAACGGGTTTCCGCCTGGTTGAATTTTGGAGTGGTGAACCTTCAATTGTTTCAACACAGAGTTTGTAATTAAGTTGACTGAGCTTCCTGTATCAATTAGGCCCCATTTTACTATGTAGCCCTCTGTCAAAATCTCAATTATGAGGGGGTTTACATGGGGTCTTTTGACCAAAGAGTGTCTTTAATAGACTTTGAATAAATCTGTGTTTTACCCTGTCAAGTCTAGTACTTTAGGTTTCTTGGTAGGCGGCTCAAACTCTAGCCCTCCTGTGATTACCATTATTATCCCTCTCGCTCTTTGTGCTTTGTTATCTCCTGGTCGAGAAGGTTCCGGAGCCTCTCTTCTTTTCTCTCTCATTACCCCCTTCACAAATTGATTGAATTTTCCAGCTCAAATGAGGGCATGCACTTCTTCTGCAAGCATGTGGTAGTCATTTGTGTGATGTCCTCTAGCTCGGTGGAACTCACAGTAGCTCTCTAGGTTTCGGCCTACCGTTTGGCCTTCTAGAACTTTAGGGGACCGTATGTTCTTCTTCTCGTTGGTCTTTTTTATAGCCACTAGGATTTGGCTGAGTGGGGCATTTAGCGTAGATCGGCTGGCTCTGGGACGTTCCTTTTGTAGGGGTGATACCTCTCCTCCCCTCTGCCTCTTCTGGGCGGTCGCTCGTCTCTCCGGTCATGGTACATTTCTTCCCCTTTACCTTTTCTAGACCTATTCATTTCATCCACTTCGATCATACTTTTTACCATGGTGATTATTTGAGTCGTATCTCTGGGTTATCTCATGATGATCTCCGTCCGTAACCTATCATTTCTTATACCTCTAATGAGGGCTTCTTTGGCGGTGCTGAACTCGAGGTCATCTTTGCTGATGCAGACTTCATTGAATTAGTCTATATACTATCTGAGTGATTCTTCGGGTTCCTAGATGACTTCGTCGAGCTACCGGCTCACATATGTGGCGGGGGTGGATCCGAGGAAGTGTTTGCGAAAAATTTCGCTTAATTGGTCCCAAGAGCTTATGGAGTTGAGCTTTAGTTTGTGAAAATAATAAGCGGCTAGTCCAGTCAATGTCTATTTGAAGTACCAGCATATATAGGCCTCTAGCGCGTACATCATCTCCATTCTGTTTATGTAGTATCTCACGTGTACTACAAGGTCATCTTTCCCATCGTGCAGCTTTGGGAAGACTGGGGTAATGAAGTAGGGGTTGAGCTGCACGCATAAGATCTTTTTGGTGAAAGGGGAGAGTCGTTTTTCCACTAGGGACTCTTGATATGAGATGGCTAGGTCTTTGAGCAGCTTTTTGATGCTTCCGCTTAGCTTGGGGTCAATCTCCGTATCACTGTCTCCTTTGTTAGTGACGTCGATTGACTCGGATCCGGAAGGTGGTTGCGGTAGGGCTCCTAATGTTGGCGCGTAGGGGTTCATCCATGCTGGCGGGGTGGTTCCCATGGTATAGGGCATTTGCATCCCCATTAGAGGTGTTGGTACTCAGGTCGGGAAGTAAGAGTTGTCACCTGGTGTATTAAAAGACTGATACATTGCGAGCATTTGAGCCTATGCAGTGGGATTCGAGGCGATGCTAGGTTGAGGAATGGTTAGCGTTGCTTGCGGGGCTACGTCTATAGGAGCCGGGACTGCATTTCTGAGGAGGTGGGAGTCGTGGCCCTGCGTTCTTGAGGTGGAAATAATTCTTTAGCAAGGTTGGGTTGAATTGGGCCATCATTCGGGATTCCTTGCAGGGTGGCCGCCTCAATGTTGTACTGTTCTATGAAGCCTGTTCGAATCACTTGTTGTTGCTCGAGGGGGAATGTTATATTCCCTGAAGATCCACAGCATCTGCTCCACTGCATTAGGAGCGCCGCTTGTTGAAAGTGCCTTGGATGGCTCCGGTATCTGAGGGTTGAGGGCCATCATTAAACTCCGCCATTTTTGTAAGGTTGTTCCCGAACTTAAAAAACGAAATGTAGTAATTTCCGCAATAGGGTGTAATCAAGATTGCAAAGAAGGTCCGATAAAAGTAGGAACGACTTTATAAGTAATATTCGAGATGAGATACTTATCGGGTTGTTCGAAGATGTGTAGTGAACCAAAATTCTCGCCGGGGTAAGTAAGTTAGGTCCATGCTCACCGCACCATTGAAAGTTCCAAATCTGAATTTGACTCTAACGTTGTGGAACTTCAGATTATGTTGGGCTGATTGTCATATGATTCTTCCTGCAAAATGGATTAAGATCAAAGAGGATCGTGGCTGTCCCCCCGGGAAACCTCGGATGCTTAAGTTAGTTATCGTGGGCTAATTATACGAATGAAGTTTTTATATATGGCTGTGTAGCGTAGAAAGAATAAGAATTCAGAGGAAGTGAGGAACCTGTATGGAGGAGGCCATTCGCTATTTATAGGCTCTTTGGGATCCCCCAAATCGTGGAGTTTTGACTTATTTAAAATGAGATTGTGATCCCTAAAGATAAGGAAGACCAGGTCCAACCCTATTAGTTCCTTGATTTTATGGAACATATAGAGATCCACTTGACAACTTTCTCCAGCCTGGTGAATGTCATCTTGCTCATCAAGGCGGTAATATCTTCTTACGAGTGAATGCACCGTAAGTGGAATCATGAGACGGGTCCTCATCTAGGTAAGGGGGGAATAATCCGCTGAAATAACGATCCACCTTGGTGACGTCGCCTCACTATACTAGGCGGCCTTCTTTTGTACAAACGGAGCGCAGCTCAACAAATAGGTCGTCAGATATGGTCTTGAGAATGAGGCGTATCTAAAAATACAGCCTCTTATCGCTCTCTAAATGCCATGTTGATTATGGTTGGTTTAACTTTTTGAACGTGTCATTTTTCTCTCATGAACCAGAAGCTAGCACATGACATTGAAGGGACAAATATGTTCACTTTTTTTCAAGTTTAGGGGGATACTTGACTCTTTTTTACAAGTTCCAGATACTTTTTAATACTTTTAAAAATTCATGAGATAAATAAATGTTTAGGGAGAATAAGAGGATCTTGTTATATTAACACTAGTTATAACACTCTAATGCAAATTTTATTAGACTGAAAAGAAAAATAACATTGAAAAGTAAAAATGATCAGATGTAATGTAAGATAAACCATCCATCCAATGAATCTATATAAACAAAAAGCTAATATAACTAAGTCATTCCTTTGGACTAAATAAAAATAATTGGGGGTCTCCCTGTAAAAATACCCCTCCTAAGCAGTTTCTGGAAAGTAACATAGTTCTAATCTCCTAGATTTGCCGCATATTCAGTAGTGACTCTCATGTCAAGCATAGAACGTGAATTTGAATAGAGAATTTGTCAAATATGGTCTGTTTTGCCATATCAATTTCGGTTCAAGTTTTCACCCATAATTTAATTGGTTCAAAATTTTTCCTTAATTAAATTTTGTACTTTCCTTTCTTCCTTCTCTATTATGTACGTTCCGGTAGTGTTTTCTCCTTTAAAATTTCACATCCCCTAGCTGCAACTTTGTTCTTTCGATTTCTCGACTGCTTTTCTTTCAAAGTGTTTCCTTCTTGCAATTTCTCAGATTTTGGTTTTCTACGCTGCGATTTCAAGCTTTAACCTCTTCTCAACAACTCGTTCTTCATTATCTGCGTTACGCTTTGTTGTTTATGCCTTTGAATCTTCTCCTAATCGAATTTTCACCACATTCCTTCATTTTTTCTCCATTTTTATTCTTATTTTTGATAATTATGGCACCTAAAAGAGCTTCTTCTCAAAATAAGAGTCCGGTCATTCCTAAGAAGGCTAGGAAGATAGCAAAACCTTCTATGAAGTCTGCTTCAAGCGCTTCGAAGGAGAATCCTTCAAAAGAAGCCGTCGAAGGACCCAAACTTGAGGTATTCTTTTCATTTTTCATAATGTAATTATGTGTTTTTTTTTGTTTTTTTTGGTTTGAAATTTGATCGATCTAACTATATTTATAGATTCGGTATATATCTGGTAATGATCTGGTATTGATATGTCTTAAATGAATATCTGGTAGATATCTGGTATCTGTATAGTAGTTATCTTGTTTTTGAAATCATATTTTGTCTGTTACATATCTGGTAGAGATCTTGTAGGAACCTAGTTTAATTTTTTTTTTGTTTTCAAGTTATTATAATTCGGAAAAAAACTAGGAAGTGTTCTAACTGATAGAGATCTGCTAGGAACCTAGTATTCTGAACATTTTTCAAAACTGAAACCATTATCACCATTTAGAGTTTAGAATTGAATTCAAATGAACATAAATTGTGCTAAGTAAACCATTTATAAATGCTTTAGAACTTAGGATAAATTTTGTCAAGTAAGTAAGAGGAAAAATTAGCAGTGAATATTTGATTTTGTTAATTTATCTAGTTTGGCATTTCACCTCCAGCTGGCAGAGGGTTGATAGGGAACTGGTATATCAATAATTTCTTTAAATAGTAACAATTACCGCTAAATACCAGCATTAAACTAAATTACTACCAGATGTGCAGAACCGGTAGGTAACTAGTATCTAACTGATATTAGCTTGTAATTTTCTACATCTTGCTAGAATCTGGTAGGTAACTGATATCTAACTAGTATTAGCTTGTAATTTTTTGCATTTTGTTATAATCTAATAGGCAACTCATATTTACTAGTATTAGCTTGTAGTTTTTGTTAACTTATCTAGTTTAGACTTTGTTAAGTTAATATTTAGCATTTCACCTTCAATTGGTAGAGGGCCGGTAGGAACCTAGTATATTAACAATTTCTTAAATTAGCAACAATTATTGTTGAATATTAGCATTATACTAGATTACTACCAGATGTGCAGAACTTTTTTTGGTAATCACAAAAATGAAATGGTATAGTATTCTATCTTGTCAATTTCTTGTAAAGATTTAGTAGTTAACTAGTAGTGTTCTCGTATTTAAGTTTTTTATTACATCTATCTTTTTTAAAACCTACTTTATATTTTTTTTAATCACAATAATGAACTAATCTAGTAGTTAACTTATAGGAATTTAGTTTTTAGGTTATTGAAACCTCAAATTATTAAACATGTAGAATTATTCATTGTATTTCTAAAATTGAAGTAATCTAATAGTTAACTAGTAGAAACCTAGTAGTTAACTGGTTGTGAACTAGTTTTTATGTCGTTGTATCCCCTAATATTTTTAATAAACTATTTTAAAGTTTTTTTAAACGCTAAAATGAACTAATCTAGTAGTTAACTGGTAAGAATCTGGTTTTAGGTTGTTGAAGCCTCAAACTTTTAAAAATCTTGTATTTATTTAATTCTAAAATGAACTTATTTGGTAGTTAACTGGTAGGAATCTAGTTTTTAGGTTTTTGAAGCCTCAATCTTTTAAAAATCTAGTTTTTGTTTGTTGTAATTGCTTTAATATACTAATCTAACAATAAATTGGTAAGAATCTAGTATTTAGGTTGTTCAAGCCTCAAACTGTTAAAAATCTAGTATTAATCCATTGTAATCACTAAAATGAGCTAATCTATTGTGTTTTTCCTATCTCAAATGCATGCTAACTTTATCTTCTTTATATTAAATTTTTCAACGATTACGATGTTTATGTTTTGAGCTATATTGAGTTTGAGATTGAGAGGAAGAAGATGCCTCCAAATTTTAATATCCATCAACAAAGAAGGAGGCTTGCTTATAGTTTATACAAGCATGGCAAGTAAAAATTATCAAACAATACCGAGAGTGAGGACGACATGTTCAAAACACTTATTTAAATTTTTGATAATCATGGTTCCCTTCCGAAATGAACATTTTTTGCATGTAATCGATTGGATTTTGATGTATGTTTAAACTTTTTACTAGAATACAATTGTTGTATATAAAAATTTGTTATTTAAAATTCAATTGAAGCAATTTTGCAACTATTTTTGTGTGGTTTGAATAGTTAAAGACCTATAAATCTAGTGAAAATGAAAGCATTGTATTTTATAGGTTCAATCTGGTAAGAACCTGGTAGTAGTCTAGTATTGACATGAAAAAAACATAATTTACAATGATTTTGAAGTGATTGATAGGAAGTTTCAATTTGAATTTGTATCATTTGATCTACAAAGATTGCAAGATGGAATGTTCATCTTGAGAATGTTGTACAGTGGCTAGATCATAAGAACAATGCTCTCTTTCAAGGTCAATGTCATTTTACTCTTCATTCATAACAAATCATATCATATTCTTCGTCTATTGTGGAACCTAGACCAAGCAAGTGAGATCACTATTCGCAAGATTTTGACTACACTCGTTCCGAAAGACTTATACCCGGTAATGGCGTCAAAAACATGTTCCCCACTTTTCTACTGATAAGATAAGAGTTCTAAATATGAACAGGTGTCGTCAGTACCGCTTATTAAATAGAAAAATAATGATAACTGCAAGTACACAGTTGTGATGCAGTTTTAAAAGACATCGTTCCCACAGGGAAGGAATTCAATTCTAAGGGCCAACTTGAGTTACGGAACAAAAGAAAATAAAATAAGTTTAGGGTTTTGAAATGATGGACTTGTTCGCAAGGTTTCGACTCTAATAACTACTAGGTTTTTTTATTTAATAATGAAGCAAAAAACCTTGTCTCCCACTTTCCTACCAATAAGATATAAGTTCAAAATACGAACAGGTGTTGTCAGTACCACTTATCTAAATAGAAAAATGGTGACCACGGCAAGTATACAGTTACGATGTAGTTTTAAAAGATATTGATCGCACAGGGAAGGACTAGCTCTAAAGATCAACAAGAAAAACGGAATAAAGAAAATAAAATATTTTTGGAATTTAGTTGGGAAGATTAGAATGAAGAATGGATAGATATATGTATGGAAGACTAAAGATTCTAAATATATAAATTTTTCCTACGAAATAAGTATAGCAAAGAAAACATGCAAGTTCAACAAAGTTATCACGTTCACTAGATTAATTTAACATAATCGTTTCTAGACACTCAGATATTAAATGATTCACCGCAGAGCAACACCTGAAATGACTTTTCTAAATCTAGTTCAAACGAATTAAGACGATTATATAAACCTAGACAACAATATTACTATGCTTAGTACGGGTCGCTCTCACATAGCCACATTTAGCAAGTTACCATTCCAAAAATTTTGGCTCGCTAAACAGCGTTAAAATCACAAATCCAGTGATTATACACAATCTCGTTAACCCCAAAACTACTCTTAAAGTTAACTCAAAGGCATATAATTTGATTAATATAAAAGACTCAACACGAAATACGCATTATGACACATAGACATATCATAAACTTCAAAATAGAAAGTATAAGTAGAAAGCAAAGCAAAGTTGTAAGGTATGCAATTGAAAGCTAAAGTTGATCAAACCGTATCCACTCTTTAATGGGAGTCATCAATTCCTGCAATTCATGTGTCTGCTTTGAATTCGGTCTTGGCCAGTACAAAACTTCCGCTAGGATGCTATTCTTTGTGAATATCGAACAAACGAATGTTGAAGAACGAAAACTTTTATTGATAAGTGATTTGTAAGTACACTTATACAACAATTGCTCGAATATGTAGAGAAATCCAGTGATCGAAACAAGGATTCGAATCACTTAAACATTTTCTCACTAACACTTATGAACGTAGCAAAAACTAAATAATTTCATTCTCTATCTACACACACACACACACTATATCTCTCACTTTTTCTAATTCCAATGCCATGAAATTTGTGAGATTTGGAGCCCTATTTGTAGAGTTCGAAGGGTTGCGTCTATCCAAACGAAGAGTTGTATCCATTGGTGAAAGATTGTATCACTTCATTGTGATTGGTTGAGAAGCTTTAATCTTATCCACAATGGATAAGCATCTATTCATGATTGGTTGACTTCTGATAAGTGTCTTTTCATTGGTAGTTGATGGCGGTTGATCATTCTTATCTAGCGGTTGGTAGTTAAGAAGATTTGATAAAAAAAACCGTCCAAGTCGCGATCGTGATATATAAGTTGCGACCGTGAATCTTTGTTTGATAATTTTCTATTTCTGAAGTGTATCAAGTGGCGACCGCGAATTGTTGTCACGACCATGAATTGTGTTTTTCTTCAGAATTCTTCTTGTAACTTCACCGATCTTCGACAACTTCTATCCTAAGCCAAATCTTTAAGTTCCACGCATCTTTTCGCACCTTTTTCAGTCTTTTCACATAGAATTCCACTGCAGATCATTTTACTCCCAAGATTTACCTAGTATCTGCATTTGCATAAAAAACAACTACATACCACATGAAATCTTTTTATATGAAGTGTAAAAATGACTCAAACTATAGTGGTTAGTGTGTAAAATTAATATGATAATAAGTGTAATTATACACTTATCACAAGTTCCCGCCTCAAGTTAAGATCTTCTTAACTTTATTTTTATGTTGTATTGTTTCTGCTTGTTATGAAAATGTTATGCGAGAATTCATATAAGAGACCAATCTTGAAGTAAAGTTGAAGTAAGACAAAGTACTAAAATGAAGAAAAATCCTCTAAGTATGGGGGAGCTGAGCTACTTGAAGAAGACTCACTCAGTATGGGAGATTCAATTTTACTAAGGAAACTCACTCAGCAAAAGGGAGTCTTACATCACTTTCCAGGTATTCTTGATATCTCTAAACTACTTATTCAGTTAACTTCTTCTACTACCTAGTTTGCTATCTGTCCAAAATGGGGGATATTGTAGAACTTAAGTTAATAGTACCTCACAGTACTTTAATATTTTAGAAATAGCAAACTAACTAGCATAGTGAATTAATTGAGTTCTAAGTATACTCTTAATTAATGAAGCTGACTTGAGTTTGTTTAGGAGAAAAAACTCAATTTTGCTGAGTAATTAATTAAGTTACGGCTTAGTGTATTAGGAATAGCTAAGTCTATGCTGAGTACTACGTAGCTTAGAAGTATATCAACTCAACTATGCTGAGTTAGCTTTTATTAATTAAAAGTTGTTTCCTTTGACACTGAGAAATTAAAAGACACTCATGCTATTAACAAATTCTATGAGAGATGGAATATTCTTTAATTGTTCTTCAGTTTAAATAGCGCTAAAATTAAGGAAGATTTCCAGTGGTCCTCACAAGATAAAAGGTGTCAGTACAGAATGTCAAGATTCCCTCACTAAAGTCCAAAATCAAAAGGAATCACCTAACATACACCGTTATTCAGTGTCTCTGCGTGACTCTGCCAATGTCAACAATTCAATCAATTCGAACATTCCATGTTGCATTATCCCGCACCTCTCTTAACCGACTTGCTTGAAGATAAAACAAGATTTTGTTAATGAAATTTTATCGCACCTCAACGTTCAAATTTCTATCTCTAAAAGTTTTGGAATCTGTCTCCAATGGGAAGATTGGAAAGATATGAAGAGATGAGAAATTGAAGATCATGGACGTCGAAAAGTTTACAACAGCTACTTCGCAAAGCTTCAAGTATAAATAGAAGATAGATGCAGACATTCAAAGGTGATTCATCACCAAGTATTTCTTTTAGAGATGAAACTCTGTAAAATTACTCCCAACTTCAAGAAATTCCAAACTCAAGCAATCAACAAACACCAATTCCAAATATGTTTTTAATAGAGAGAAATTACTTAGATTTAACATTGTAAGGATTCAATGTTTCTACAAGTTGAATTCAGTTTGCAATCTTTTTATTCAAATATGAGTTTCAGTTTGGGAAGGGTACCCAAACTAAGTTGAGTGGTAGTTAGAAAGGAAGGTACTTTCTGTAAAAGAGTGTCTACGCACTGTAAAGGTTGCTCCGCCTAAGTAAGGAACGAACACTGGTGGATTAAAGCTCGGAAAAGGTATTTGAGAACTAGAGGTAGGCTCGGGGCCGAACCAGGATAAAATTTAAGTGTTGAAGTTCTGAACTTGTGCTTTTAGTTTTTACTGTATCTTGCCCATTCATTATCTCTCTTCTATTATTCGTTTTACTTGAAAAACCAATTCGTGCTGAGTAGAGTATTCAACAAGTGATTGTAGATAAACTATGCCAGCAAAGCTGAGCAGTTTATACAATTTTTATATCGCAACTCAGCACGCATATAAAACTTAACTTGGTGAAACGTATTTTATAAATTTTAAAAAGTAAACAAGATTCACATTCACCCCCCCTCTACGGTTGTTTACATGCCGTCTAAGGTCCAACATTGCATAATAGACAAAATATGTGAAATATAGCACATAATACCATTACTAATAATGTGCCAATAAGTTTGGTAGAAAACTTGATTAAATTCTTCCATTCCAGGAGATTTATCAAGATGTATAGAGAAAAAAAGAAGCCTTAACTTCATCAACGATCAAAGGTAGATCAAGAACAAGATTCTGCTCTAGAGTAACTTGTGTTAATAAAGGGTTAGCGAGTGATAAGTCCAGAACAATGGAACTAGAAAAAAGAGAACCATAGAAGTCCTCAATAAGAGCCTTAAGCCCGGTGTCCCAACTTTGCTATATATCATTATCATCCAGCAAAAAGTTGATATCATTCTTGCGCCTTCGTGATGATGCTTATCCATAGAAGAAACCGGAATTACTATCTCCATGGAGCAGCCATTTAATCGCTGAACTTTGCTTCCAATACAGCTCCTACTCCTTATATGTTCTATTAAGGAGCGACCAAACCTGAAGGTAACGAACATTCGCTTTGGGCCCAAAAATCTCATTTACAAATAGCAATTTCCTCTTCGCATTCATGAATCTGCCTCTGAAAATGATCATGGTGGCTTTTACCCCACACTTTTAAGGAAGTCGAAACTTGCTCCAGCTTGAACAGAACAACCCTATCTCCGTCTTCAGTCCACTTCGAACAAACCAACTCATGGCAATCATGATGCCAACTCAAATCATTGTTATACCGAAAGAAGAATGAACACCTTCTAGTCTCCATTTGTACCACGAGTAGCAGGGCAGCATGGTCACTAGAGGAGGTGATGATATGATGAATGTTAGCCGAAGGAAAGGATTGTCGCCACTCTTCATTGGCCACCCCTCTGTCTAGTCGTTCTCGGAGAATAACCTTACCAAATCTCAGCCGCTCCCATGTAAACTTATCTCCAATTAACCCAATATCTGAAAGATCACACTCAATGAGGGTATTCTGAAATTTTGAAATCTAAGAAGCTGAATGGGGCGTGCTACCTCATTTCTCATGATCAGCCAATATCTCGTTGAAATCTCCCATAATAACATATTTGTATAAGAATTTGCTAACTGATAGAGAAGGTTTCACAAAAGATATATCACATGTTGATGAGAGTTTCTTTAAAAAAAATAATAAAACACCATGAATCACCATTCTAAACAACACCCGTATCAATATGAGACAGGCTATAGCTATGTAAAATAACATTAGCGGTAGAATTCAACACAAGGGCCAAACCACCACACACACCATTACCAACTACCACAAAAGAATGATTGAAACCAACTTCAGAACAAAGACCTTCAACATAAGGTCCAGAGTAGCAAATTTTAGAAAAAAACACAATAGTAGGACGTAAATTAGCCACCATCCTCTTGAATTCTCGAATTTTCATAGTGGGGCATAGACTACAACAATTCCAACTTAAAACACTCATTTTTGTAGGCAGGTTTGTTCCTCGACAGAACCCACCGTAAATAATAAAAATAACTACCCAAAATCCTCAATGTATTAGACTTCATAGTAGTTTGTTTTGTCACACATTCAAGCCATTTCCTTTTCACTTCTATTGCATATTCCATATCATCTGTAGAAGGAACAACACTTAGGTCAACCGAAGCTAGCAAAGCTGAAAAAGATTTACTCACCAGAGGAGGTGTCAATGAAGAAGGGCGGCATACCATCAATTACCCAACAACAAAAAGGTCTCACATGGTAGCATGCTCCAAATCTTTTACACGTTCACAACTCACCTCCTGTAGCGCTTGCTTGACTCCCCGGGCAGCAGCAACATCGCCCTCCTCATCAACGATAGAGGTAGTACCAGTAACATCCTTCTTATAAGCCATTTAATACCTAAGGCACGAGAATCCAGTTTCTGTGTTTACCCAAAGTGATGAGTCAAACTTCATCTTCAAGGTATTCCCAGAAGAGTCGTACTTTGCTTCACAAAATTTGACCAAGTGACCGATAATACCATAGAAAAAAAAATAAAGTAGTTTCTCCTATTAAAATGTGATGACATTCCAATCCCCCTCTGGTTTCTTCAATCTCATTCTCGCCTTTGGAGGTTTACGAATATCCATAACAACATTAATTCTCAGAAACGCTCTTCACTGTATAGAAGTAAATTGGTTGATAAAAATCTCATACACAGTATGCGTGTAGAGAGGTCTATATTTATATATTTAAACTCAGTACAAAATGGGAAGTAATTATACAAATATAGAATACTATACAAACTAGGAAAGCTACAAATTACAATCCTAATTAACTGGATCCATATCCCTAATTAACGGGATCCTATCACCCCCCGCAAGTTGGGTGGGTTTAGGAAACACAGCCAACTTGTCCCGTAAAACTTGAAATCGATGACAAGATAGTGGCTTTGTAAAAACATCCGCAACTTGGTCTTGTGTGGAGATATACCAGATAATGAGAGACTTGGCCGCGACTCTCTCTCGAACAAAGTGAAAATCAAGTTCCAAATGCTTCGTGCGGGAATGAAAAATCGGATTGGCCGTAAGATAGGTGGTGCTTAGGTTGTTACACCAAAGAGTAGGGGTAGCTGCCAAAGAAAAGCAGATTTCTTGAAGAAGAGATTCAATCCATGCCAATTCGGAGGTTGTGTTAGCAATAGCCCTATACTCGGCTTTGGTAGAAGATCTAGATACAGTATCTTCAAACTCCATGAAATCAAGTTTGATCCATGCTAAATACTATAGCCCGTAGTGGAGCGCCAATCAATAGCATCCCCACCCCAATCCGAATCTAAAAATCCATGGAGATGAACTCCAATTTACTTGTAATACCGAAGCCCATATGAGATTGTTCCATGAAGATATCATAAGATGCGTTTCAATGCTTGCCAATGTACTAATTTAGGAGAGTTCATGTGTTGAGCAACCTTAGTGACTAAGTAGGCAATGTCCGGTCTTTTGATAGAAAGATATTGAAGCCCTCCTACTAAACTCCGGTAATGAGTAATATCCGAGTATGTCTCGGAATCCGAGTCATCCAGCTTAGTAGTTGTTGCCGGTGTGGAAATAGCCTTTGCCACGTCCATCTGAGCACGTTTCAATGTGTCATTTTTATATTTGTGTTGTGATAAGAACAAACAACCATCCTCTCGTTGGAATTTGACGCCCAAAAAATATTTGACCGGACCAAGATCTTTAATAGCAAAATGAGATTGCAAATAAGAAATAAGATGAGAGGACCGAGTATCATCGTTACCAATCACTAGAATATCATCCACATAGATTAAGCAAAACAATGTACACGTACCCTTCTAGAGGTAGTATAGAGATATATCCGCTCGAGAACATTGAAATCCATATGCTAAGAGAGTTTCTGTTAGCTTTTGATGCCACATTCAAGGGGATTGCTTTAGCCCATACAATAATTTATGCAAACGACACGCAAAATCTGGACAAGTCATATCGACAAAACTGGGTGATTGTGTCATGAAAACTGGTGTGTCTAAATCACCATCTAAAAAAGCATTGGAAACATCCAAATGCATTATAAACTATGAATAAGTAGCTGCAAGAGACATGAGCAAGCGTATAGTAACAGGTTTCACTACTGGGCTTAAAGTGTCTGTGAAATCCATACCAGGTCTTTGATGAAATCCCTTGGCAACAAGCCAAGCCTTATGACGATCAATGGATCCATCCAGAATAAGTTTGGTTTTAAAAAGCCTTTTACAACCAATAACATTAGTGGCACTATGAGGAGGAACAAGTTCCCATGTACCATTTCGAACAAGAGCAGAATATTCATCTCCCATAGCAACTCTCCAATGGATATATTTCATAGCCTGCGTAGGATAAGTTGGGTCAACAGTAGCTGAATGAGCTAGTAAAGCCCTTGGACCAGACTTGCGATTAACAGCCCGTGTTCATGGTCTCACTTCTTCAGTTGTAGCAGACAAATTCCACAAAGAACCATATAGTTGATTGTTACAAGTAGGGGAACAAGTAGGTGAAGTAGGGGACTGGTTAGTATCCGGGTTTGTATTGATTGTGGGGTTGGAATCTTGTGTTGGTATGGAAGGCGGAGGGTGTGAGTGGGTTATGGAACAAGTGATGGTATAGCGGACTGTTTGTGGGTGAAAAGTAACTAATGGAAGGCTTGTTGAAGGTAGTGGATCATGAATAGCAGGTTGCACAAGCTCACGATAAGGAAAATCCTGTTCATCAAACACAACATGATGTGAGATGAAAAATCTATTCGATAAAGGATCAAAGCACCTATAACCTTTATGAACTCGGCTATACCTTACAAAAATATAATGACGAGATTGGAAATCAAGTTTATTGGATGCGTAAGGACACAACCAAGGATAGCAAAGATAACCAAACACACGTAAGACAGAATAGTCAAGGTTTTCATGAAACAAACGATAATATGGAGTATCAAAACAAATAACACTAGAAGGTATTTGATTAATAAGAAAGGTAGCTGTATCGAAAGTAAAAGACCAGAATTGCATTGGTAACTTAGCCCGATGTAATAAAGCCAGACCAGTTTCAACCACATGACAATGCTTTCGTTCATCATTTCCATTTTGTTCCGGGGTATATGGACACGACATTTGAACCTGAATTCCATGAGTGCTAAGATATTGCTGTATAGGTTTGTACTCACCACCCCCATCTATTTGAAAACATTTAATAGGTCTACCAAAAAAATTTTCAACAACAGCACGAAAACGAATAAAAGTGGAGAGTGCATCAGATTTATGTTCTAAGAAGTAAACCCAACTATATTTACTATAATGATCATAAAACAAAATATAATAAGAAAATCCATCATGTGATTGAATAGGATCAGGGCCCCATAAATCCGAACAAATCAAATCTAAAGGTCCTGAAATGACAGACTTTGAAATAGAGAAAGGTAAACGATGACTCTTATTAACTGAACAATCATGACATAAATTTGGACTAGAAAGACAATCAGAACACTGAATATTATTTTGACAGAGAACTCGAGAGACAACTGGAAAAGACGGATGCCTAAGCACCTCTTGCCATAACGAAATAGAAGTAGCATGGGACTGAACTAGAGTCGACCGAGGAGGGGAAAGTGTATACAGGCCATCTTTATTCTGGCCTTGAAGAATTACCTACCTGGAAATCACGTCCTTCACAACAAAAAATTTGTTAAAAAATTCAACAGATACATCATTAGATTTCGTAAGAGCACCCACAGATAATAGATTAGAGTTTGATTTAGGTACATGTAAAACATTACGCAAATGCAGATGAGTATTTGGAATAGACAATGACCCAGCATGACAAATAGGATGTTTAGACCCGTTACCTAGTTGAACTTCTTCTGGACCGAAATATTCAGAGTGTAGATTAAGATTTCCCAAATCATTGGTGAGGTGATGTGTTGCTTCGCTATCCATGATCCATGAATTATCTGATGATTGTATGGAAGTGAAGTGAGTGGACGGGTTTGGGTTGGTTCGGTTATTTTGAATGTGTGGTGATGGACATTGGTGAGAAAAATGAACCAGTCCCTTACAGTTGTGACATATCAAGGTAGAGGTTTCCAACGGAGCTTGCTACGAAACCGAATGGTAAACCGGTGGAGTGGGTAAAATACCCGTGCCAAAGTTTTGGTGAGAGAATTGTTGCTGGCCACGACCCAATGCTGCCCAAGACCGCCATAATTTTGTTGTTGGCCGCGACCCCATCGGTGCCCAAAACTGCCAGTTTGAGTGTTATCTCGGCCTCTACCATGGCCCCTGCCACAGCTGCTAGTACGAGAAGAGTTTGTGTAGTGAGCCATAACTTGATTGAGATCTACTACAGGACTCTTTTCTTTGCGTAATTGGCGCTCCTCGGTCAACAATAAGCCAAACACGTCATCAAAAGATATCACAGTCATTCGTGCTTCCAAAGAACGATAAAAATCATGATAGGGGCTATTTACCCCAATCAATCCATCCAAAATAGCATCAACTAAATCATCATTCGACACATTATATTGTAATGAAATCAATCGATCCGAAATAACCTTTGCACGTTGCATGTATTCAGAGATGGATTTAGTACCTTTTTGTAGTGAATGCAATTGTTGTTTGAGATCACGAACTTGAGCTCAGGATCCAACTGCATACGTAGTTTCCAACTTTACCCAGGCTTCACGTGCCGATTTCACACCAGCTACTTGAGGTAACAAGGAGGGAGAAACAGAATTCAATAACCAAGATAGGACCTGCTGATCCTAGCGCTTCCATAACTGATAAGCTGGATTCGGAATGTTAGATTCCAGCACCTCGGCTGGGACTACAGCTGTGCCATCAATAAACTTAGTGAGATCACACCCCGTTAACATCGGAACTACAAGTGTTTTCCAGAGAATAATATTGGTTGAATCCAATTTCAAAGAAAGTTACTGCGTAAGAGAAGGTGCGGACATATTAGCTGATTCAATTGAAGAAGTACTGGACAAGGAAGAAGAGACTATGGAGGCTGCAACAGTTGACATATTGAGTGGAAAAAGGAGATCGGAGAAATTAGAATAGTCAATAAAGGTGATCGGAAAAAAAATGGGAAGGCAGAAAAACAATGGCAGTGGTGCCTTATATGGCTCTGATAACCATGTACAGAAGTAAATTGGTTGGTAAAAATCTCATACACAGTATGCGTGTAGAGAGGTCTGTATTTATATATTTAAACTCAATACAAAATGGGAAGTAATTATACACATATAGAATACTATACAGACTAGGAAAGCTACAAATTACAATCCTAATTAACTGGATCCATATCCCTAATTAACAGGATCCTATCATTCACGATCCATCAAATGAGTGCTTATCAGTTTCCACAAAGAAGCCAATGTAGTTTCCAACATGTTCCTCCACCTCCATCATCCAAAAGCAGGGTTGTAAGTCTAGAATATAGGCCTAGAAATTTGCCTTGTACCTCGGGACAAATAGAGGATTCCCTTCATATTGAAACGGTTAACCTCACAACAAGGAGTTGATAAAAAAATCCATGGTCCATCATTCAAAACCCTAACAACATCAAGTTCATGTAAAAACTAAAAGCAAAACAGTCCAGGTTTTAGTTCTTTAATACTCATCTTCTTAACCGGTCGCCACACTCCCGGCATCACCTTTATAAAGATTGTGAATTTGATCGGTCTATCTGCTATCACCTTCGCTAAAACAAATAGGTTGTGATCAATAGATTGAGGAGTGACATCTGCTTCATCAACAACGACGCCTTCATCATCATCCCATTCAGAGTCATCAGATAGGTTAACCTTATTCCGTCTGTCCTTGAGTTCATCCATCATGGTGCACCAACAGAAGCTAAACGAGAAAGATAACAATAAAAAAAGTGGCACGGGGTCAAAGAGAGGAATCCAATTATTTCCTCGGGAAAAGAAAAGAGGTAAGATGACTAAAACCCTACTGAAAACAGTAGGGAGAATAGAAAAAAACCCTTGCAGGGTTAGTTCAATATATTAAATTTAAAATATTTTCTATTTGGATTTATATTATTATAATAATTAAAATATTTTCTTTTTGTACAGAAGTAAATAGTAAAAAGGCATTGTATCGCGCTTTTCTCTCCACCAAATTCTCTTTCACTTCTTTCATTTTCTCTCCGTTTTTCTCTAGATCGAAGTTTTTTCAAGTTTTCTCTCTCCAATTCTTATATTTTCTACATCATTCCAGTGTTATATCACACTCAGTCAGATCATTTTTTTCAATTTTGAATTCCGTTTTATTAGATTTTCCTTCCTTTTATCTCTTTGTATCATGGATCTAGTTCCTGTTTTATTGTATTATTTTAGAACATGGACTGACGATCATAAATTCGTTAATTATAAAGTTGCTAGTGTTTCAATTTTGAATTCTTTTCATTTTGATGATTTTTAAAAACTTCTATTTGAAAGCTTGGTGATAGATGATCGAGTTGAAGATCTGAAAATTGAACTTCAAGTTTCTGCTTTAGATCCTCCTATGGATATCAACAGTGACTTTTTTTTAAGTTTTTCATTTTATATAAAGCAAGGACTGCTAATTTGATTGATTATCCTTTGTTTATCAGTAAATTTCCTCTTATTCCTGCTATTGCTGAAGGTAATCTATGCATTTTTATCTTTTTCTATATTTTTATAAGTAAACTTCCTGTTACTTTAATATTGTAATCAGCTCGTATGTGGTATTTAACTGGTATATAACTGGTATTAGGTTGTTTTTTCGGTAGAATTTGGTCTACAAATGGCATTTTTTTCCTAATTTTTTTCATGTTGTTAGAATTTTGTAGGTAGCCTATTTTTTAACTGGTATTAGCTTTTTTTGTATTTGTTTATGCGTATATTTAGAATGTAGTAGATAACTAACATCTAACTAGTTTTTGGATTTGTAGTTTTATGCATTTAGTTAGAATCTGGTAGGCAACTAGTAACTAACTGGTATTAATTTTTTTTTGTATGCATATAGTTAGAATCTGGTATGTAATTAGTATCTAACTGGTTTTTTAAGTTTATAGTTGTTTGTAACTTGTTAGAATCTAGTATTTAACTGGTAGGTAACTGGTATCTAACTGGTTTTTAGATTTGTAGTTTTATGCATTTAGTTAGAATCTGGTAGGTATCTAGTATTTAACTGGTATTAATTTTTTTTTGTTTGCATATAGTTAGAATCTGGTATGTACTAGTATCTAACTAGTTTTTAATTTTTTAGTTGTTTGTAACTTGTTAGAATCTGGTATTTAACTTGTAGGTTACTGGTATCTAACTGGTATTAGATTATTTTTTGGTAGGATCTGGTTTCCAACTGGCATTTTTTTTCCTAATTTTTTGCATCTTGTTATTATTTGTTAGGTAGCCTGTTTTTTAACCAGTATTAGCTTCTTTGTAGTTTTTATTCTTATAGTAATAATGTGATAGATATCTAGTATCTAACTGGTATTAGTTTTGTAGTTTTATGCATTTAGTTAGAATCTGGTAGGTATCTAGTATCTAATTGGTATTAATTTTTTTTTGCATATAGTTAGAATCTGGTATGTAAATAGTATCTAACTAGTTTTTAAGTTTGTAATTGTTTGTAGTTTGTTAGAATATGGTATTTTAACTGAAATCTAACTGGTATTAGGTCGTTTTATTCATTTATTTAGAATCTGGAAGTTACCTAGTATGTAACTGGTATTAATTTTTTATTTGTATGCATATAGTTCAAATCTAGTAGGTAACTAGTATCTAATTGTTTTTAAGTTTGTAGTTGTTTGTAACTTGTTAGAATTTGTATTTAACTGATATTTAAATGGTAATAGGTTGTATTTTTGTTTATATTTTGTAGAATATGTTTCTAACAGGTATTATTTTTTCAAATTTTGTAGTTTTTTAACTGATCACATTTTGCTCTATTTTTTTGGTGCCTAATGTAGAACCTGTACATGAGTTTTCAAAGGTCGAAGTTGATATATTTAACAATTTGATGGATGTTGATGTTTGTCCTTCAAGTTCAAATTGTTTGCCTAATTCATGTAACGAACATGAATTCTACATTGAGAATATCACAAACATTGCAATGGCTGGGATGAACTGCTTGGTTTAGGAAGATTCCATCGAAGACGATGTTAATGAAGTAGAGATTTTTGAATCTACTATTGATATTGTGAAGGTTAAACAAGCATTTAAGGATAAATCGGTCTTAAAAGATGCGATGAGTTTTTATGCTATAAAGAATAACTTTCAATTCAAAGGTCAAAAATCATGCGAGAAGTAGTATTACCTCAATTGCATTGATCCAAACTACCCTTGGTTTTTTAGATCATCAAAGTGCAAATGTAATGGAGCTTTTGTTGTTAGGAAGTATTGTGGGGATCACTCTTGCAACGTTGACTTTAGAAATAGTGGCAAGAGGCAGGCAACAAGAACTATAATTGCCAAATATATTAAGAACAAATATTTGAGTTATAAGACTATCTACAATCCTGTAGATATTGTTAGTGATGTTAGGGATATAATGGGTGCAGACATAAACTATTAGAAAGCATGGTGTGCTAAGGAAGAAGCGCTTAAGTTGATTAGAGGAACTCCATATGAATCTTATAGCACTTTTCCTAGTATGATGTATATGATTACACAAACTAACCCAGGTTCTATCCTTAACATAGTAATGGATGGAGATAGGTTCAAGTACTTTTTCATGGCATTAAATGCATGTATTCAAGGATGGAAGCATTGCAGGCACGTTGTAGTTGTGGATGCGACATTTTTGAAGAAATGTTACAATGGCACGCTCTTATGTGCTTGTGTATATGATGTGGCAGGTAATATAATTCTTTTTCTTTTTTTCCTTTTTTTTATGTTTTGTTGTTGGTTCTTTTTTTATCAGTTTAAATTTGTTAAAATATGTCATACATGTAAGTTTTTCCAAAAGTTTAATGTATGTTCATGTGTTCCTTTTTCTCTTGTTTATTTGGATATTTCACATATATATCAGTTTCCTACAAAGATAGATACTAGATTTTGTTTTTTTAAATAGTTTCTACCAGATAGATACCAGTTGCTTACTATTTAGCTGCTAGTTAGCTTTTTTAAAAAAAATTTATGTTTTTAATTTTTTATTTAAACTTTTTTTGCAGAGATGATTTTCCCTCTTGCTTTTGCCATTGTTGATGGAGAGAACGATGAGTCATGGGAGTGGTTTTTCCATCAGTTTAGATTTACATTTGGTGAGAGACCTGATATGGTTGTTGTTTCAGATCACCATCCAAGTATTGAAAAGGGTTGCAATAAAATATTACCAGGTGCAATGCATGGCATCTGCACATATCACTTGTTACAAAACCTAAAACTTAAATACAAAAGCAACACATCCGAGATGGCTAAGATTTTTAAACGTGCAGCCTATTCATACAAAGTCAGTAACTTTGAAAAGAACATGTCTCTTTTAGCTGATATAAATGAAGGGATTCTAACTTTTTTTATCAAGGCTAGTGTTGCGAAATGGAGCCGAGCACACTCAACTCATAATAGGTACAGTGCAATGACATCAAACAACGCGGAGTCACTAAATTCTATGATGAGTTCAGGGAAGAGCCTCCCGATTTCTTCACTTGTTGCTTTCTTGTGAAATATGGTGCAGAAGCTTTTTAAAACTAACAACGACATTGCGAAAAAAACAACAACGGATCTCACGAAGCGGTATCATAAATAGATTATGAAAATGTATGATTTAGCTACAAAAATGGAGGTATTTTTTTCTACTTATTTTTTTATATTGTCTTTTTTATCACTTTGTAAGTTTTTTTTTTCAATGATTGATTTTTAAATTCTTTTTGTATTTTTTAAGGTTCAACCATCTACTGATCATCTAGCTTTGGTTAAGAGGAATGGTTTTAACTACGTTGTTGACATGCAACAACGTACATGCACATGTAATAGGTTTCAAGTTGATGAGATCCCATGTGCTCATGCGCTTGCTATCATATGGAAGAATCATTTAGATTCGGTTTATTATTGTTCCTTTTATTTCACGAAAGAAAAGATGATTGCAACGTATGCGAAAACTGTATATCCTATGCCTTCAACAGATGATTGGGACATTCCTCAAGATATTTCAGATCAAGTAATTCTTCCTCCAGTCTCCGTTGCTAGAGTTAGGAGGTCGAGGAAACAACGAATTAGGGCTGCTTGGGAGACTAGAAGGCAGTTTAGTGTTCATTGTAGTTCTTGTCATGGTAGTGGTCATAATAGGAGAACATGTCCAGGGGCAAAGTAATGCTTTTGTTTTTTGTTTTTTTATTGTTGTTATGAACATATAATTTGTGAAATCACTTTGTAAGAAATTGATTTGTTGATTTGTTGATTTATTGATTTGTTGATTTGTTGATTTGTTGATTTGTTAATTTGTTGATTTCTTCATACTTTTTTTACCTTTTCTGAACTTGATTTGCAACTTCATACTTATTAGATATTAATTACAAACTACTTTTTTTAATCTTGTTTGAAACTTAATACTAGTTATATACCAGTTTCTTACAATTCGTTTACTTTTCATAAAAGTTATGTTTAGTTTTCATACAAGTTATCTTTGTTTGATTTCTTCATACCAGTTTCCTACCAGTTACCTACTACTTTCTTTTTCTTAGCAAAAATGATTTTTATTTTCATATAAGTAATGTAGTTTCATCCCAACACTTATTTGAGTTTTCACATTTGTACCATTTACATACCACTTTCTAAATTCAGATTGTAACTTCATACCAGTTAGATACCAGTTACATACCACATTTTTTCATTTTGGTTTGCAACTTCATACTAGTTATATACCAGTTTCTTACAACTGGGTTAGTTTTCATGAAAGTTATGTTTAATTTTCATACAAGTTATCTTTGTTTGATTTATTCATACCATTTTCCTACTAGTTACCTACTAGTTTCTTTTCTTAGCTCAAATGATTTTATTTTCATACAAGTTATGTAGATTCATCCCGACACTTATTTTTTTGAGTTTTCACCTTTATATCATTTAGATACCAGTTACATACCACTTTCTAAATTCGGATTGTAACTTCATACCAGTTACATACCACATTTTTTTATTTTGGTTTGCAACTTCATACTAGTTATATACCAATTTCTTTTTGGATTAGTTGTTTTTCATACAAGTTATGGTTAGTTTCCATAATAGTTATATACTAGTTTCTTTTTTTCGATTAGTTGTTTTTCATACCAGTTACCTACAATTTTCCTTCTCCTTACTAGTTGCATACAAGCAATCTCAATTTTTACATGAATTAAAACATTATCAATTTTCATAATTGTTGACTAAAATAGTTCAAAATAACTTCATCATCTAAAAACTAAACAATTTGTTCTCATAAAAAAATCTCAAAAATTTGAATATGAAACATATTTCCATCTTTTTCCTTCCATTTGGTTGATCTTCTTTTTGTTTGCTTTTTTCGGTCACTCTCTATGTTGAGATCTCTCTTTCTGGCACCATAATTGTACAAGGTGAGAGCCAACCTTAGTCTGTGGAGATTGATATCAAAATCCATTGGTATTGAATTCTCCTCAATTAAGTACTCCATGAAGCTCGGAAAATAGATCCCACAGTCCCTGCAATTTTGCTCGGTTTACCAATGAATTTTTTTGGTGTTTGAAAAAGTTGTTTTTCAAAATGAATTTAAGTTGTGTTTTAGGACATACCCAAGAAATTGTTGTGGCAAGCCCTCGATCAATGTAACTTCGAGTGGGTCAAGTGGATTCTTCCTCATGTATGCTTCACATTCCTTTATGCCTTTTTTTCCATTTAGTATACTAAATTTTTACAAGTAATAGGGTATTAATTCAGCATGTCGTTCTGCTGCTTGTATTGTTTCGTTCTTCAGCAACCTCCTGCCCAAGGAGTCGTATATATAGATCTTTTGAGATGGTATCTTGAATCTCCCGAGAACCCAGTGGTTGTTTCCAGCCATTATTGGTATTGAAACATTGTCGACTTTGCACTATTCTTTTCCATACTTTAATCCCTTTCCTTTCATCATTCTTGTAATGAGATCAGATTCACAGATCTTACTACTTATGGTCTGATTGATGGTAGCTTATCCATCATTTTCTCTAGTCCTCTTGCCATTGAATCAAAAGTAACATCCACAATTGTGAAGCTGTAGTTGATCTTTTGGTAGTTCATACCTTTTTTCCTCAGGTAATATGATACCAAATCAATGTGCTGCATTAAAAGTGAAACTTTTTTCAATTAACATTATGTTATAAAAAAATACATTCATTAATTTTTGAAAATTATGAGACTTCATACCACTTACCTACTAGTTTCCCACCACTTTTGTTCTAATAAATATGTGTTTAGAGTATGTCCATACCACTTTCTTTTTGTAACAGTTTAATAATATAATGTTTAAGCGTGAATGAAGATAAATCTTACCTAGTCACTGATGTTAGCTCCTTCCTTGTACAGCATTGTGAAAAATGATTTGCTTCTCACGGTTGTGATGCTGTAATCTAGTGCAGGAATTATGTCTTCTTTGTACCATAGATTTTTCCTATTTTTCACAGTGTTTTTTAAAACAAATGATTGCTTGGTTATAATTTGATTTTTGTTGAAAATAATTTGTATCAATAGATTGTATGTGTATGAAATTTTTACCTTGGGCCCCTCTTATATATCTTATCATTTATGAACTTCAAGAAACTCTCAACTGTTTCTTCATCTTCTATTTCTTCACCTATTGGTGCATAATCATCCAGAGCATATGTTGCTTCTGGGCTTGGTGCTTTTCTTTTCCTTGGCCTCAAGATTTGTCTTTCTTCTTCTGAATCACTTGATGATAAATTAATCATGTGTTGTTCTTATTCTTCGTCCTCTTAGCTTTTTTCCTATCATCATAATATAAACAATCATCAGAAATCAGTTATTGTTCATCCTACTAGTTAGATACCAGTTTTCTTTAGTTTTATTTGATCTTTTTGGCACATTCATGCTACATTTTTTTAATGAAGTTTGATTTTTTCCTACTAGTTAGCTACCAGATACCTTTTTAATGTATTTTTTATTCATAGGTAATCAATTCAATTTTTTAACAAATACATTTTGTTTTCTCACTAGTTTCCTAACAAATTCCTATGTTTGGTATTTTTTACATAAGCCTCGTACTGTATACAATAAAAGCTTTTTACCTTATCATCTATATCAAGCATTTCAGTGTTAGCCTCTGCCATTTCCACATCTCCCTTGAACTCCTCTTCTTCAATTTCTTCCTATTCAACCTCGTCGGTTGTCTTTTTAGTCCCTGGTGTTTTATCATTTGTCTCCTTTGTTTCAATCGAAACAGTTTTGCTACCTTATTCATTATCTTCAGCTCCTCCACTTCTTTCATCGGGGTCGACTCTCTCCGTTGTCGCTTTGTCATTTTTTCCATCTCCACCTTCTCTCTCACTTGATTGCTCCCTTTCTTCCTGTTTTTATAGTCAATTAATGAATCAATTCAGTTTTGTTTGTTCTCTATTTTCATTATTTATCATCATACCAGTTAAATACCAGTTTCCTACCATTTTTTCACTGTTGCTGTCTATTTATACCAGTTACATAACAGTTTCTCATGTGTTTATTCAAAAAAATTCTTTTAAAATATATAAAAAAACAAAAATATGTGCATATGCTTTGGTTTTTAACATTATTTCTTAACTCTTCTATCTTCTGTTGACTCATCTCCACCTTGATATCCATCATAATCTGGATCATCGTTTATTCTATTCAAACTATGCCCTCCATCATCTTGTTTATTCATCAGATTGTTGTCAATGAG
Organism: Euphorbia schlechtendalii; assembly: GCA_949673415.1. NCBI lineage: Eukaryota > Viridiplantae > Streptophyta > Magnoliopsida > Malpighiales > Euphorbiaceae > Euphorbia > Euphorbia schlechtendalii. The sequence continues at coordinate 12,221 of CATIWQ010084701.1, read as the reverse complement.
AACTTTTTTTATCTCCATAACTTGCTCTAACAAGTTCTCCAGCTTTTTATCCACTTTCTTGAACTCATTCTGGATGGTGGCTTTTAAGGCTCTTAACTCATTGATCAGCTCAGCATTTGTGAACCCCAGGTTTGAATTCCCACGCCCAAATATCTCCTCAAATTCTTGGGGTTCTACATAAGGGAAGTAGTTATGTAGATGGAGATTGCTTAATTCTTCTTGTGTTTCCTCAATCTTCCTCAGCTTCAGCTGCATTAAAATGGATGGATAAAATGTGTAAGAGTTTTATACTTCATTTTTGCAATAACTAAACTTCATACCAGTTATATATACCATTTTTTTATATTCATACCAGTTGGATACCAGTTACATACCACTTTATGAATTCAGTTTCTCTCTTCATACCAGTTATTTACCAATTTCCCACAATTCAGCAGACACATTCTACAATTTAAATACTAAATTCCTTTAATACACTTTTGATAACTAAATCATATTTTTTAATATTTTTTCATTTTAACCATTTTCCTTATGTATCTTAATACAAACTATATTTCTTTTACAACAATTTTTTAGATTTTTTGAATTCATACCATTTTGCATACCAGTTACCTACCAGTGTAATAATAGCAAGTTTGTCATACCAGATACATACTAGTTTCATAAATTCAAGTACACAATGTGAATTTTTGTAGTTTTCGATTGTGTAGGATATTCAACCTCCCAGTCTTGAAATCTTCATCTTTTGGCTACCATGGAAGAACCTTGGCTTGAAATGATCCTCGTCAGCCTCCAACCTCCTCGTGCACAAAAAGTGTTCGCTGGCCCTGCACACTTCGTAAAACCATACTTGGTATACTAGGGGCATCCTTGGAGTATGTAATTCGACTACCTATTATTTCTCAGTCCATTCTTCTTCAATCCTTCAATTGTCTCATCAAATGATAGTTTACCCCATGCTGCTTTTGTGTATGTTTCATCAAGGATACAATCAAAATATTGATGGGGTATCTGCAGATTCATGTCCTTTCCCATTATGAAATAGCATATGAAGTACACCATCGCCAGCTTGAAAGAGTCATCATCGTTGTCTATTTCTCTCATTTCAAGGAGGTTGTGTAGTTCTATCCCTCTGATGAATGCTGGCTTTGAAGGGAAATATTTGGTTAGGAACTCCAGGGATTCATTTGTTTTCTCCATAACAAAGTTATCCTCAGCTTCTGGTTTTAGTCCAGATTTGAGGTAGAAGTGCTCGGTGGTGAATACAAGATGCTTGTTGTCAAGCAATATGCATATGCAGTCCTTGTGAGGTTGCTTGACTTCTCTTAATATTAGATTATGCAGCAAAGTCCTCTGGACTCTCATTTCTAGCATTTTGAAGAAATCACTAAATATTGATTCTCCTAGTCTTTCCCACACATTTGGTCTTACATTTCTTCTAATGAAATCAATTACTTCATAGCTTGAAGGCACATGTACTCCTTTCCCCCAGTTGTAGTCTTTTGGATAGATCAGTTCATAGTTTGTTGGTGTTCTATGAACTGAGGTCTCTCCTTCTTCTATCTGTATCATTTTTTAAAATGGAAAATTAATAAAATGATAAGAAACATACTAGATATCTACTAGGTTTTTTGAACCAACAGTGTGTTAGAATAACAATTAGTTTTAAAACATTTTTTGTTTTTGTTTGTTACCTTTTTTGTTTGCCTCGTTGATCTTGAAACCTTTTTCTCTTCTGCATTTGCAGGTGCCTTTCCTCTTCTCTGGTTTTTTGGAGCCATTTTTTCCATATCTAGGGTATTTTGATGGAAATTGCTTTTTTGTTTGTTCATGCGTATTTTGCTCTGGAATTTTTTGGTTGCTAGGTGAATGATAAGCTGAATGGTTTATGTTCAGTTTTGTAACCTCCACGCTTTTTAGTAGGGGTCTATAGATAGGCCTTTTTTTAAATTTTTTTTAAATTTGTTTTTTTGTTGTAATCAAATCTATTTAAATCTTTTTTTTTCTTAAAATATTTTTATTTAAATGTTTTTTTCATAAAATGTTTATTTTTAATCAGTTTTACCATATTTCTAACATCTTTAGATATCACATTGTTTTTCTCTTGTAATCAAATCTTTTTAAATCTTTTAGGACTTTCATACCAGTTATATACCAGTTTCGCCTTTTGTTTGATATAAGTTATGTAATTTTTTTCACAGCAAACTTGATTTTAGATACCAGTTTCTTCATATAATCCATGTTATATTCCAATTAGATATTAATCATTATTCATTATATCACATTTTTTTCCATTTTTTTATGTATATATGTAGTAGTAAATTTTCATACCAGTTAGATACTAGTTATATACTAGTTTCCCCTCATTTTAGCAGGTTAAGTTATTGGTAAACTTGTTTTTTCTTCATTCCTACCAGTTGGATACCAGTTAGATACTAGTTACTCCATATTTTGTACATTAAGTCATTTTTTCAGTAATTAAGTGAAGTATTCAGTTGTTAGCTAGTTCATTTTTATGTATATGTGTAGTAGTAAGTTTTCATACCAATTAGATACTAGTTAAATACCAGTTTTTCTCATTTTAGCAGGTTAAGTTATTGGTGAACTTGTTTTTTCTTCATTCCTACCAGTTGGATACCAGTTAGATACCAGTTACTCCATTTTTTGTGCATTAAGTCAGTTTTTTTCTTTAATTAAGTGAAGCATTCAGTTGTTAGTTGGTTCATTTCTATGTATATGTGTAGTAGTAAGTTTTCATACCAGTTAGATATTAGTTAATACCAGTTTTCCTCATTTTAGCAGGTTAGGTTATTGGCAAACTTGCTTTTTCTTCATTCCTACCAGTTGGATACTAGTTAAATACTAGTTTCTCTATTTTTTGTACATTAATTCAGTTTCTTTCTGTAATTAAGTAAAGTATTCAGTTGTTAGTTGGTTCATTTCTATGTATATGTGTAGAAGTAAGTTTTCATAGCAGTTACATACTAGTTAAATACTAGTTTTCCTCATTTTAGCAGGTTAAGTTATTGGTAAACTTGGTTTTTCTTCATTCCTACCAGTTGGATACCAATTAGATACCAGTTTCTCCATTTTTGTACATTAAGTCAGTTTCTTTCTGTAATTAAGTGAAGTATTCAGATGTTAGTTGGTTCCACATTTTTCATACCAGTTAGATACCAGTTATGTACCAGTTTCATACCTTTTTGTAAGTTTTAAGTTGTTTATTTTGTTGGTAAACTTGCTTTTAGGACTTTCATATCAGTTAAATACCAGTTTCTTCTTTTTTTTATACAAGTAATTTTTTTTTCACAGCAAACTTGATTTTAGATACCAGTTTCTTCATATAATGCATGTTAGATACCAATTAGATATTAATCATTATTCATTATATCACATTTTTTTCTAATTTTTATGTATATGTGTAGTAGTAATTTTTCATACCAATTAGATACTAGTTATAAACCAGTTTCTCCTCATTTTTAGCAAGTTAAGTTACTGGTAAACTTGTTTTTTATACATTCCTACCAGTTGGATACTAGTTAGATACCAGTTTCTTCATAATGTGTTTTTTCTATATGCTAACATTTTTTTTAATACTTAAACAATGAAATTAAATTAAACAATGGAAGACGTTTGCATTTTAAAATCAAATGAAATTAAATTAAACAATGTGCATTCTACATGTCAACCACCAAACAATTCATTTATATCCCTGATAATATCATCATCGCTTTCCTCGTTTAATTGTGCACTTCTCTGCCCATGTTCATGGAGGCTTAATGCATATCTATGCCTTTGCAGATTAATATCAATCTTCCTTGGCATCTTTTTCTCTTCTATCTCATACTCTATCAATGTCTCGATGTACACACCACAATCACTGCAGTTTTTATTTAAAAAGATCATGAATTTTTTAGTACTTTCATTTTTTGATACAGAGATATCAGAATAGAATAAGAATGTAGAAGTGGTTAGTGTACCATAAAGTTTGTTGTGGCAAGCCCTGCACTAGCTCAAATTTAAGGCTATCAACTCTGGGCAGTGGCGTCTGGGGAATATGTTGCAAGAAACTGAATTTGTTAATATAATATGCAAGCATCCGAGCATATCGTTTAGCCACTTTTATGGTTTTGTTGAAGTTTGATCTGTAGCCCATGGAATCATATATGTATAAGTTTCTTGTTTTCACATTGAATCTGCCAAAGGATCCAGTGATCATTTCCTACTATCATTGGCATGTAGACATTTTCGATTCCATCCCATAGCTCCAAACAACCCCCATGATCCTAGATGATATTGTATCGCCCATGTTTATTATTTGGTCCACTTGCATTTCTGTTAGCTCTTTATTGTCGATTGTTTGCTCACTCAGCAAAACATACTCATCAAATGCCAGGTTAATTGTTGTGAAAAAATGATTGACTCTCGAGCGGTATCTACCTTTTTTCCTTAAGTAATACATCAAAAGATCGATATGCTGCAGCATTTTGTTTTGTAACTATGTCAAATGTGTTTTCCCACATTCAAAATATGCAATGTCAGTGTTCATGTATTAAATCCTAGTTTTCTTTGTCTAAGTATTTTTTTTCTAGGCCCCTATGTTGATATGTCATAGGAGATTTCTCACATTTATAATAAATTTTTAAACAGATACAATACGAATTTCTGACCAGTTAATACTAGTTTCCTACCAGTTAGATACCAGTTTCTTTCAAGTTATATTCTATTTTCCCACCAGTTAGATACCAGTTTCCTTCCAGTCATATACTAGTTTTATACTAGCTATAATAACAGTTACATACTAGTTTCCTACCAGTTAGATACTAGTTTCCTACCAACTATAATACCAGTTAAATAGATGTAACACATTATTAAATACACTAAACACAGTTTTTAATAAAAAAAAAGAGAAGTTTGTATGTTTTTTTTCTAACTTACATCGCTCTAGAGGTAGGATCTTAAGAAGAAGAGGTCAGCCTAGAATGTTTGCTTCTAACATCAGTAACCTTGTAAATGAATAGCGGTATAATATCGTTCTGACCCTCGTACAGCTTGTTGTCTCTGATGGATGTGTTTGTCATTTAAAATATTTTAGTTTCATTTCTCTTTTCTTTTTATAATTAAATATATGAATATGATAAAGAATAGATAAACTTCATCTATGAGGAGTTTAACTTACTTGGTTCTAGAATCAAGCATGTCTTCTCTAAGGTACATTTCCATAGCTTTTATTGTGTCATCCCTGTTTAATTCTTCTCCAAGCATTGCAATATCATCAAGAATATACTTACTTCGGGATTTTTGCTTTAGAGTATTCGTTTCGAATATTTTTTTCTTTGGTAGCTCTGGTTTTTTGGTAGCTGTATATTGTCTTTTGGCAGGATGTTGTGGTTCATCTTCTTCATCACTTTTTGTTTTTCCTCTGGCCCTGCCCCTGCCCCTACCCCTACCTCTTCCTATGCCTGGTTGCACTTTTGCTGGAGGAGTTTGCACAGTCCTTATTGGGGGTTGCACTATCTTTTCCTCACACACTGTGCTTGTAAATCTTACTCTCTTCATTCCCTTTTTCATGCAACAAAGTTGGGATGAAAAACATAATTATTCGATGATGAATGCCTGCATGCATATATTTTTAGTTTTTTTTTTAAATCTTTAATTTGTATACTCACCTTTTTTCACCTCCAATGATTTTTTTCCATGTAATCGACCTCTATTTTATTTAGTATTGCATTGTCTGTTGAGTCCAGAGAGAAGGGAGAATCATCCTGATATAATAAAACAAGAAATATAGATGAGATTTTTGATAAATCTTAGTAGTTTGTACCTCAGTTTCTATCTTCATACTATTTACATACTAGTTAACTACCAGTTTTCATGATTATTTATTTATTCATGGCATTTGTTTCTACTATCAATGATTCAATTCTATTTTTAGTTCAATTTTTACTATTCATACTAGTTAGATTCTAGATTCCTACCAGTTTCCTATTCTACATTCTTTTTTTCCCAAAATTTATATGTGTTTTGTAGTTGTACCTTTTTTGTGGAGAGGATTTGCATTGCATTGACCGCTTCCAATTCTTCATCATTCAACTTGTCATTGGTCTTTTCCTTTTCCACCACTTGGCTGCTCTCTTGTGATTCATCAATGCTTGGGGTTAGTAGGTGGAAAGTATGTCTGTTTTTCTTTCTTCCATAAGTCACCCTTATTTTAATTGTTTCCTTCTCCTGCTCTACAGCATCCTTCACTAATAATACTGATTCCTCCGCTATTTTTTTATGTAATCCCAGTCATTGAGGTTGTACTTAGGTTTAGCAACAATCACATTTGCTACCTCAGTGGGAGTGATTTCTGTTTGCGTTGCTGCTTCGATCAATAGCGGAGGTCCTTGTTGTAACTTTTTAGCAGCATTTTCTTCTTTTTCAGCACCTTTCCCTACTTCCACAATCCCCGTTTCTTCTTTCTCCAATGTGGTGGAAAAGACTTGTTCCTCCTCATCAACATTTCAGCCTACAAAAAGAATGTTTGTTTAATATTTTTAACTTTTATACTAGATACAAACCAGATAAAATGGGCAACCACTGTATATGTAATAAAATGTAATATTTTTTTCCACTAACAATCTATTATGTAATATTTTACTAACATTTTTTTTAAATACCATATTTTAGCATCTTTTCTTAGTTGCATGCTTTTTTTAGTATACTAGATACCTACTAGATAGATACCAGATAAATGTGATTTTATATATATATATATATATATATATATATATATATATATATATATATATATATATATATGAATTTTTATTTCTTGGCTCTCAGTGTCCAATGGGATTATATCTGCTTGTTCTTGATCACTGCCAACAGATTGGGGGAAAAAGACAGTATACATATTAATAGTTAGTTTTGTTTTGTTTTTTTCTAGTAAAGTCAGGAAGCATACATGTAATAATTTTCTTACCAGAAAAGGTATGATTTCTGCTTCTTGGCTCTGGGAATCTATTGTGATTATTAGGGGTTGATATTCATTGCCTTTTTGCAGCTGTCCTGGCATTGGATCCTGGATTTGATCTTGATTCCCACGATCCAGTTCAACTGTTGCAATGTACTCCTCTTTAATTTGCACAGCCTGAAAAATTTCATACTAGTTTCCTACAATTGGTTTTAGTTTTCATACAAGTTTATCTTTGTTTGATTTCTTCATACCAGTTTCCTACTAGTTACCTACTAGTTTCTTTTTTTAGGACAAATGATTTTTTTTAGCACAAGTTATGTTGTTTCATCCCAACACTTTATTTTCCTGAGTTTTCACCTTTATACCATTTAGATACCGGTTACATATCACTTTCTAAATTCATACTAGTTAAACAACAGTTACCTACTAGTTATATACCAGTTACCTAGTTATCTACTAGTTATATACCAGTTACTACTAGTTTCCTTTTTTTACCACAAATGTTTTTTTTTTATGATGGTATGTTGTTTTTCTACCAGATTATGTTTTTTCATACCAATGTCTACCAGATTCCTTTTTTGATATAAAGTTCCATACCAATTTTCATATTAGATTGTGTTTCATACCTCTTTTTCTATCTGTTTGGATCCATCACTTTTTTAGTCCTCCTTCTTCTTCCTCTGCTAACACCTCTGTGTCGATCTCATCTGTTATTCTTAGTTCTTCTGTTTTTTCATCACTTTTTGGTCCTCCTTCTTCTTCCTGAGTTTTTAATTAAGTTTTTTTTGTTAGATATGTTATTATCCATAATAGGGACATTTTTTAATTTTTTTATTCAAGTAATGGATACTTACATTTCCAATCAGCAAACTCGCGTTAGTGTCTGGGATGATTTCGTCACTTGCATCTTCATCGCTCGTTCCCCCATGTTTGATAATTTGTAATATCTTTCAGATTTTGATGTTGTAAATAAACTATTCTTTACAATTAATTTGAGCATTACATTTTATCAATTTTTTTTAACTTACACCTATATCCATGGGGTGAATGACTTCTTTTGCTTTGTTTCCTTAAGGTGCATTAGAGTCACTGGATCCGCCTTCTTCAGATTCTTTTTCGTCATCACTTAGCTCATTCTCAGAGCCTGTTTCACTATCCGATGACATCTGATATTTCCTTTTCTTCTTGCTAAGGACGTTGTCCTGGATTATTTTCTTTAGATCAGCAATTTCGAGCATAAGATTGCTCTGGTTCTTCTCTAATTGTTTGATCTTCTCCCCCATCTCCTTCACTATCTTCTCCAACTTATCCACTTTCTTTGATGTTTGTGTGTCTTCTGAGCACATATCTCACAACTTCAGTGGTTAGGGGAATGGGTCAAATTCACCCAATTTCAGATTGCGCAACTCCTCCTCGATTGGCATGATTTTTCTTATTTTTATCTGCATGCAAATTTGTTAGATATTAAAATTACTTTTTTCACAGGATAGACAAAATGAAAGAATCACAATAGTATCATGTATGAAGTTTATAAGTATCTGGTAAGAAACTGGTCCATACCAAATACCTACTAGTTTCCTACCAGATATTTATGAGCTTTCATACAGGGATATTAGTATATTGTTTTTATTTTTATATTTTTTATTTTTTCAAAAAATGCAGAACTTACCAAATTTTGGGTGAAATTGAACAAATTATTTTCTATGCACGTAGTTTTGGAAGCTATGTTTTTAGGCCTCCACATGAAAAACCTCTCCTTAAACTCCTCTCCCTTCTTCAGATTAATTCTTTCACATATGACACCTTCGCAAGGTTCATAGACCTCATAGAACCAGACTTGGAAAACCATTGGGAAGCCGATTATCACGTATGACTGTTTTGCTCCTTGCCTCCTCATTGGCGATTTCAGTCCATTCAGTGTTGCTTGGTAAGATAGGCTCCCCCAAGCTACCTTCGTGTAGTTTTCTGAGTACACTGAATCAAAAATTTTGAGCGGGATTTTGCTACTCGGTTCATTCCCCATCAGGTAGTAGCTTATGAAGTAGACCATCGCTAAGATGAAGTAGTCATCATCATTTTCAATTTCAACTCGGGTTTTCAGGCTCTAGTATGTCAGATTAGGCTGCCTCAAAATATTCTCCATCATATTTTTTGTTATGCTTCCTTTGTTTCTGGGGAAATACTTATTGAGGAATTCAGCAGATTCACCTATCTCTATCATCTTATAGTCGTCTTCTGCTATTATTGGTAGGCCAAAAATCAGAATGAAATGCTCCATCCCAAAGTATACAGGCAGCCCTCCAAGCTCTATGTACATGCAATCTTTGTTTTTCTGATCTATCTCACGAATTAGTAAATTGTGTAAAAGGTTCTTGTGTGCCTTCATTGTGTTCAGTTTGAAGAATTTTTCGAAAATAGAATCCTGCATTCTATCAATAACATCATTCGGAGCATTGCCTACAATGTACTCGATGATGGTTTGGTTGGAGACAACTTTAGCTCCTGTTGTGTATTTTGAGCCCCTTGGTAGGACAAGGCTGTATCGCTGCACATTTTTTGTGTGATTTTCCATTGTTAGACATCATATTTAATGAACAAATATATAAAGTTCATACAACTTACATACTTTGTTCCTGTTTACTAATAAGTTCCCACTTAATAACAGTTAAATACTAGTTTCTTATGTAGTTTTCGTCCAAACCATATTTAGATACCAGTTAGATACAACTTTATGAATTTGGTTTCCATATTCATACCAGTTAAATACTAGTTTCCTACTTTTAGTTATTTAGTTCCTTCAACTCATACCATTTAGATACCAGTTACATACCACTTTCTAAATTCGTTTTTCATCTTCATACTAGTTAGATACCAGTTACTCAATCTTCATACCAGTTATATACCAGTTTCCTACATTTAGATAGTCCTAGCTCTCAATAACTAAAACTATATTCTTTATCCCTTTTTTTCAGTTTTTGTTTTTTGTTTCATTATGTAGTTTCATTATATGAAGTTCATACAACTTTACATACTATGTTCCTGTTTACTAATAAGTTCCCATTTAATACCAGTTAGATACCAGTTTTTTATGTAGTTTCATCCGAACCATATATAATACTAGTTAGATACCACTTTATGAAATTGGTTTCCAAATTCATAATAGTTAAATATTATATTCCTACTTTTAGTTATTTAGTTCTATCAACTTCATATCATTTAGATACCAGTTACATACCACTTTCTAAATTCGATTTCCATCTTCATACTAGTTAGATACCAGTTACTCACAACTGTATGAATCAGGTTTGCATCTTAATACCAGTTAGATACTAGTTTCCTACATTTAGATAGTACTAACTCTCAATAACTAAACTATATTTTTTTCTCCTATTTTTTTTTTAGTTTTTGTTTTTTTCTTTCATTATGCAGTTTCATTCAAACACATTTTTTTTGAGTTTCCAACTCTATACCATTTAGATACCAATTACATACCACTTTTCTTTTTTGTCCCTCTTTTCAACTTCATACCAGTTATATACCAGTTTCCTACAATTTAACTGATCTTTCCTTCCACATAGATCTACATTCAATTTCCTTACAATCAGTTTTTATAAATGGACTCATTTGTTTTCTATTTTTTTTAAGAATTGGTTTCTTATGTGGTTTCATCTGAACCATATTTAATACCAGTTAGATACCACCTTATGAATTTGGTTTGCAAATTGACAACAATTAAATATTAGTTTCCTACTTTTAGTTATTTAGTTCCATCAACTTCATACCATTTAGATACCTACTTTTAGTTATTTAGTTCCATCAACTTCATACCATTTAGATACCAGTTACATTTCCTCTACCTAAATTCGATTTCCATCTTCATACCAGTGATCCTATATACCAGTTTCTTATGTAGTTTATCGGAACCATATTTAATACCAGTTAGATACCACTTTCTGAAACATATTTAGTTATTATTGACTAATTCATAACAGATTTATCCTACTAGTTAAATACTAGTTTCCATTTCTATAGTTTTATCAAACAATGAGCTCACATTTTATGGATTTGTGTGTTTACCTCTTGTAGTTTCTGACTTTCTTCTTTTGTTTGGACTTAGGATTTTTCCTTTTTGATCTTTTTCGATTGTGTTGTCTCTTGTTTCACTTGATCAGTTTTCTTGCGTGCCATTTTTCTACCTATTTGTTTCGTCCGAAAATTCAATATTAACAGAAATTACTCGATAATGACCTATTTTTTAGGTTTCGAAAACTGAAAACACTTACTGAATAACTGAAATGAATCTACAAAGGAGGTGAAGATTGCTTGAAGACTTGAGAATTGAAATTGCTTGAAGTTTATCGTTTCGTGGGTTGAATGGTTGTAGAAATTTTGTTCGGAAAGCTAGGTTTTATAGGCAGGAGATTTTCTGAGGGTGAGAGTGGTATCGTGAGATTTGAGAGTAGGATTGTGAGTTTTTTTTAGAGTGAGAGTGAGAATAGCAGTTACTGTGTATGGAACGTGTAGAAAGCGAAAGATTTGGATAGAACATATGAATTGAAATTAAGAATGTTAATTGGGACAAAATAGTTAAGGTCCAAAACTTGGCCTGAAATTATTCTCATATTTCGGCCTATCCCTAAATTCAATGTTCAATTTTACGAATTACTTATTCAAAATAAAAAAAGTAAAATATTTTTGTCACGTGGGTTCTAGACAATGAAGGAATAATATGTGATTTAATAAGTGAAGGAATAATATGTTAAAATATACAAAATGAATAACAAATAAAAAAGGATAATTCTGTTTAATGCTCGCATGAAAAAATAAAAATTTTTTGATAAAAGATAATTAGTTGGTAAAAACAAAACACAAAATTATATTAATCATATCAAGATAATTGTGTACAGTCAAACCTCTATAAATTAATAATGTTAGGATCATGAAATTTTATTAATTTAGCAAAATATTAATTAATCGCGTAAATTAATAATTATTAATTTATAGAGCATGTAGTTTATATCTCTACAATGTGAATGTGTATGAAATACATGAATTTAATTAATAAGTATTAATCATGCATATTAACTAAATTCATGATTTTTCATTGATAAACTTTTACTATTCCATACATATCTCAAGTTAAATGTATAAATCCACTCAACTATTAATAAAGTTACATGTACTAATATTAACTTAGTTATTATATAAAGAGAATTACTAAATATAACTTTACAAAATAAAAAAAATGGCTTCTCATCTC
>CATIWQ010084699.1:0-11849 GCA_949673415.1 Euphorbia schlechtendalii | reverse complement strand
TTAATCACGGCTTACATGAAGATAAAAATGGAGCAATTAAAGTGATTCTTCGAATATGGTATTGAGAGCATGAACAGGTGGCTGTGATTTAAAGACACGGGCAGTAGAACGGAATCTACCATTAAGGCATTCCTGAAAGATAATCCGGCCAAGCTCCGGTTGCTGTTTGCTCTTTTCCACCTCGCTCATAAATTCCTCAAGCTGCTTTCTAGTCATAACCACTTTAACTCTTAATCTACTTGATGTTGAAGAGCTGTTAATATCTTCATCTTGATGCTCTGACAATAAAGGGCTGATCATTGCCTGCTTCCTTCTTGAAAAAATGCAGTTCCCCATTTGTTTGATTCTTCAAACACCAATTGAAAGCTGTATTGTATATAATTGAACAGATACGTGTGTTTCGGGCCTATCCCGTGGAATGGGTTGGTTACACTTTACACATGTATACGGCATTGGATATTCATTATTGCACTGCAGTTTTTATTTTACGTACGGTTTAAGTTTTGGCCTTTATATTCTCCTGTTACAAATATTTATATACAAAACCATAAAATTTCCCTAAAATATTGATTCTTTTTATATATTTGTTAAAAAACTTCAAAACAACAATAATATTGTATAGTCAGACGAATGTGAATCAAGGGAAGATAAGATTGGTAATGTGATAGATATGTGTTACGTATTGGATGGTCCCTGCCCTTTAATGGGCTTAACAATGGATATCAATAAATTGAATTTTGACTTTCTTTTTCTAGATATAAACGTTTATATTATGATATCAACACTAATATTTAGATACTGGTATATGATACGTTTGCTTGATTCACGTTGATCCATGCGCAATACAAATAGGTTAAGATTCATGCTATACAGAGATGATATAATATGGGAAATCTCATGGAATTTGTACCATGCAAGCATACGGAGTTTTAAAAGAAAAACAAACACAAAATGATAAAATAAACTAACAATATCAATGCATAATTAGGAAAACACACACGAAATGATAATATAAACTAACAATATTAAAGTTTAATTAGACCTTGGGAAAAGCATGGAAAATGAGGAATTATTGCATTTTAAATTGGCTTAATGTTTTTATCAAAAAAAAAATTTGGTTGTTCTTGAATTTGCCCAAAAAAATTAAACGACCTTCTGGATTTTAAAAGGTATCTGGTTACCTTCTTAATTTGTAAAAAAAACATTAATTTACCTCTTAAATGCAACATGTCACTTCATGGCTGGTTTGACTTTTCAAATATGTCATTTTTTTCTTTGCACCAGAAGTTGATATGTGGCAATTATGGGCAAATTGGTGCGTTTGTACAAGTTGAGAGAGCAAACATATGCATTTTTGCAATTTCAGGGGGTAACATGGTACTTTTTATAGTTCAGATGATCATTTAGCTTTTAAGATCAAGTTTAGGGGGAAAACTATGCATTATGCCTTTTAAATTTATGGTTTAACAACATATATCTCACATTGCTAGTAAGTTGGGAGATTCAATAGTTTATAAGCACGGATCCTATACCAATTGGTATGAGGCCTTTCGGGGAAAAGTCCAAGAGCAAATTCATGAGCGCTTGAAGTTCAAAGTGGACATTACCATACAATTGTGGAGATATGTGATGTTTAATATAAAAATATGAATTTTTTGTGGAGATATGCGCAACATAATATATGATAGGGTGAGAAGTAGAGTTATAAACGAGCCGAACCGAGTTCGAACACAACTTTTCAATAACTATTCATTTAAATTTTTAATGAACTCGAGCCGAGCCGAACTTGGTCAAACCGAGTTCGAACCGAGTTATACATAGATGATATAATATTGGAAATCTCATGGATTTTGTACCATGCAAGCATACGGATTTTTAAAAGAAAAACAAACACAAAATGATAAAATAAAACTAACAAAATTAAAGTATATTTGGGATATATCGTTACATGGATTCTAGAACTTGGGCAAAGCACGGAGCACAAGGAATTAATGCCTTTTAAATTTATGGTTCCACGATTGATATCACATATTGCTAGTAAGTTGATAGAATCAATAGCTTATAAGCATGGAGTCTATATCAATTCGTAAGAGACTTTCAAGGTAAAGTTCAAGAACAAATCCATGAGGGTTTTAAGTCCAAAGTGGACATTATTATACAATTGTGGAGATATGTGATGTTTAATATAAAAATATGAATTTTTTATGGAGATATGCGGAACATAATATGTAATAAGGTGAGAAGTAGGATTATAAACGAGCCGAGTTCGAACACTAAACGTTCAAGTTCTGTTCATTTAAATTTGTAATGAACTCGAGCCGAGCCGAGCTAGGTCAAACCGAGTTCGAAACGAGTTATACATAGATGATATACTATTGGAAATCTCATAGATTTTGTACCATGCAAGCATACGGATTTTTAAAAGAAAAACAAACACAAGATGATAAAATAAAACTAACAAAATTAAAGTATATTTGGGATATATCGTTTCATGGATTCTAGAACTTGGGTAAAGCATGGAGCATGAGGAATTATTGCCTTTCAAATTTATGGTTTCACGACTGATATCACATATTGCTAGTAAGTTGGGAGAATCAATAGCTTATAAGCATGGAGCCTATATCAATTCGTATGAGGCTTTTCAGGGTAAAGTTCAAAAACAAATTCATGAAGGTTTTAAGTCCAAAGTGGATATTATCATACAATTGTGGAGATATGTGATGTTTAATATAAAAATATGAATTTTTTCTGGAGATATGCGCAACATAATATATGATGAGGTGAGAAATAGGACTGTAAACGAGCCGAGTTCGAACACTAACCATTCAAGTTCTGTTCGTTTAAATTTTTAATGAGCTCGAGTAGAGCCGAGCTAGGTAGAACCGAGCCGAGTTAGGTCAAACTGAGTACGAGAAGAGTTTGAGCCTAACTTGAGCTTAATCGAGCCTTGTTCAATCGAGCTTTAGCTAAACATATAAATTAAATTTTTAACAAGCCTAAGTCGAGTTTTAAAATTAAAATTATGTTTTGACTTCATAAATTACGGTGTTTTGTATTTTACACAACATATATACATATGCGTGTTCATTTTTCATATTATACTTATACTTTAAATAAATAAATATAATATTCTTTTTTCTGGACATGTTTACGAGCCTATTAACAAGCTAATATGCGAGTATGTTAACGAGCCGCTTATTGAGCATGTTTGCATGCTTTTGAGCCTAGTACCTAATTTTTCAAGCTCTGTTTGTTAAACGGACCAAGTTTTTTTCCACTATCGAGCTCATATATTATCAAATCGAGATTGAACGAGTTTTAATCGAGCCGAACACAGAACTGTTAGAGTAGCTCTGTTAATTTCCAGTCCTAGTGAGAAGTAAATGGAGTTCTTGATGGGCTTTTACTATGGCTTTAATATTCCCAATCACCAGCTATTACACTACAAGACTTTCCATAATGGCAAGTGTGAGCAATTCTCATTACACATTGTGGAAATATCCTGAATTTTGTGAGGATCTGGTCAACATAATGTATAAAAATATGAATTTCATCCAATTAAAATTACACAAAAAAAAAAAACGAAGGATTATACTCAATCCGTAATTAGTCCCTATCAGGAGTATAAAATGCAAAGAAGACCAAAACAAAAATAAGAAGAAAATATTGCAGTATATAAGCTGGTGATTGTGAATATTAAAAAGCCCATCAAGAACTCCATTAACTTTTCAGGCTCGCCAATTTGGCCCACGAATCCCATCTTCAACCCGCTGCATTCATTTCGATTTAAAATGTAAAAATTGACGCCAATCTATATTCCAACTGCCAAGTTTCCAACCTAGACCTATTCTCTGGTTGAGCTCACTCTTATTTTTTTTATTTTTATCAATCTATTTATCTATTTTTATTTAATGATTGTTTGGAGTTTTAGTTTCATTTGTTTTTAAACTGACTCTGAATACATGATAGCAAATTGTATAAATTTTATAGTAAATAAATGGATGAAAATCTAGTATAAAATTTGCTTTTTTTTTTTTATATAGTCTACTCATTGGTTTTCAGAGCAAAACAAAAATATTTATTGGTATGTGGACTAATGTGAAAATGATCTTGTATGCTAAACTTAATATTGAAAAAAAAAACAGTGTTTACAAGAATAATACTAATTATACAAGTTGCGTTAGGCTCATTTTGTTTTAGTGATATAAGACATTTTTTTAACAATTTTGTTGATCGAGAAATTTGAAATCCACAACCTCACACTTCTTAAATTTTTCAAGTAGTGGTAACCATTAAATCGAAGCCTTGTGGTTGTGGTTAGTCAAGCTGAGATTAATATTTCAAGTAAGAAGTAACATGTTCATTGGGCTGGACCCTTGACGAGCCCAATCCCATGAGTCAGGCTTGGATTATAAATTTCTAACTAGACTCTGGCCGAACCCGAGCCCAAAAATCCCAAAATTTGATTGGTCGGACTTGAGATATGTGCAAAATATATAGGCCCGGTCCGAGCTTAATGATTGTAATTTATTAATTATATACATATATATTTTTCTTTCCAAACTACCTAATTAATGTTGAAATCCACCATTATAATTGAATATTTGGAAAAGAAAAATATTTAATCAGAAAAATTTGGGAAAGGTAGAAATAATACATACAGTGGGTGAAACATTGAATTAAGAAAATGGGATTTGTGTGTGATTTGCGGGCTTCGGGGTGGGTTTGGTTTTACCATCTTAAGCCCGGTCTAGGTCCAGTCTAAGTTCGAAGCTCTGAAGTATGGATCGGGCCGGGTTCGGCTTGATATTTTTTAATAAAAAATTCAACGAGCTCGGCCTAATCTGCCAGGCGAACATGTCTGATAAGAATTACGCTCAAACCCACTAACACCCCACCATATGATTAATTTAATAAAATCTCTTTCACACACATGTTATCAATTTAAATTATTAACTTTTTTATGATTACTAAATTTCTCAAATATTTGTATTTATAATGCGTATCTCGATTCACAATACAATGTGAGTAATTTGAAAATAAATTCATATCAGGCTTTCATTAGATATAATTATGGAAAGGGATGAGAATTTCAATTGTAATTAATATTCAAACAAAATTTTTAAAAAATTATAATAATCAATTTATTAAAATTATTAGATGAGTTACAAATTTGAATTGGTAAATAAAACAAATTAATGGGTGGTGATTTGCAAATAAAAAACACGATAAAAGTTATTTGTATAATTTGATGTGCATTTAGTACTGGGATCGCATTCCACTGAAAAGAGCGACTCCAAAATTTTAATAAGATCCCCCCCCCCAAATGATAAAATGATTGAGATATCGTGGTCTGATAATTGGTTGAGTTGACGTCATTTGTTGCACAGTGGAGTAATGTTAACATATTAGTTTCAGAAATTTCAATTGTACCCCGCTTTAATATAAAGAATGTATCCGACTAATTGAAAATTGAGACACATGTAATGTAGCAGAATATTTTAAAATACCCGGTTCTATTTAAAAAATTTGTATTAATTTTGTTGGTGTGTAAGCAATCAATCACTGTAATTAATAACGATT
This sequence comes from Euphorbia schlechtendalii, assembly GCA_949673415.1. Classification (NCBI taxonomy): domain Eukaryota; kingdom Viridiplantae; phylum Streptophyta; class Magnoliopsida; order Malpighiales; family Euphorbiaceae; genus Euphorbia; species Euphorbia schlechtendalii. The sequence goes on along the minus strand of CATIWQ010084699.1, from coordinate 6,266 downwards.
TTAGAAGTTGGAGATATATTCAATGTTTAATTTTTTTTAACCGATTCAATGACATTTATAAAATTTATATGCAAATTGAATTTTATTTTCTTAAGAAAAGATTTCCAAATATATTCTAACAATCAAAGAGGTGATATGTTCGGTTTTTTTATATGTTTTAAATTTTACGTATTAGTATGGCTTAATACAATGAAGTGGGCCAAAATCCGACAATTGAAAGTATCCCACAGCATATTAGGATTGCTATAATTGGTTAGCCAAGAAAAGGATTCTTGTGTCGGCCATACATATAAGGAATTCCTCACGTCATACTTTACTGAAATAAAAAGTAATATTTAATCGGTGCATTAATAAGTTTGATATTATTTAAATAAGCTTTTAAATTTAAGATTTGTGAATTTAGAAAATCTTCATCAGTATTATCACTTATGAATTCGGATAGGATTTGTATATAATTAAGACAAAGCTTCTAACAACATAAGCAACGTTTAATAATCCCATACAAAAACTACATTTTGTTACTTTTTTACTTAATATATAATATCTATAAATTGAATCCGAAATAATTACAACTCTACCTCTTAGCGGCTGTTTGGTATTGCTTTTAAGTTACTGTCCCAATAAATTGCTCTCACAAATTTTTTGTATAACTACATATTTTAACTTTGAACAACACATTTTTGTTCTTCATACTATTTAATTAGGAACTGTCTGACTTGTTTTTTCCAAAATCAACTCTACTACTTAAAGGGAAAGTTTGAAAATGAAAATTTTAAAAAAAGCAACATGTGAAAACACTTCTCGCAAATCAGTCTCTTCTATATCAACAGCCTTCGCTAGATAATTGACTGGTCTTTTAAGTAAATTAACCAAATAAATACAAAGCAATCTTTTGCTTTTATGGCCAATAAAAAGCGGGCTCCACCTCAAAACATATTGATATACACTCATTGACTAAAAAATCCACATGATGACGGTTGCTTGGTAGGTGGTATGGTTCCAAAATTATTTCTTCAAAGTCTTTTATTAGATAAGTCCAAATTTAGGGTAAAGGGATAAAACTCTTAGGGTAAATTTAAAAAAACATGATTATTTTGTAGAAAAATATTTACAATGGTGATAAAGATTTTTTTCATAAAACATAACAATGCTATGGTAGCTATTTCAATCAATTAAATATTCATATTATTTAAATATATAACTTAAAAATTATACATAGAAAATTGAGTAATTTTTAGATATTTTTCATTTTATTATGATTTTTTAATTGTTGTGGTCACATTTAGAAAAAATATTCGCACTTGTCAAAAATTATTGAATTTATCATCGAGGTACATTGTATTTTTATTAATTAAGTTGTAAATTTTCAGTTTAAAATGGACAAGATTTAAAAAACTTATTTTCAAATTGAAATTTTTGAAATCACGAGCACCATATTACAAAAAAAAATTCATAAGGTCATTTTCGCAAAATGGTCAAACCATAAAGCATGTTTTTGAAGTTAACCCTGTAATTCATTGAGGATAAATGGTTTCGATGTTATCTCTTATTAAATCAGACCGAACATTATTACCCGTGAAATAAGTGGTTCACGATTTTGCTAATTTTTACGGGTTCAATCGTGATTTGATCTTATATGTTTTTAAATAAATATTTAAATAAACGTATATATAATTCATTCAACATAAAAAAAAAGTTATTAATTAATATAAAACCTTACAAGGTGTAGGCAACGGTGATTTTGATTTTAACAATATAAACATTAATTTGCCTCTTAGAGACAAAGTAATGTCTACTTTGTTTTTGACAAATTTACCACAAAATCTACCTATATTTAAATGTTAAATATAGATTAAAATAAAAATATATTATCTTATTGATTTAAATTAACGTGGATGATAGTGTATTTCAAGCAGACAACTCAATGGGACACGGGTGTATTTTGTGTGAGAGTGATTGCAACAAGGTCTGTTATGCTTCAAAGCGGAGGTGATCCTTTCTCTAGCTGAGGCTATGAGTAGCTGAGAAATCCTTAATAGGCTTAAAGAGAACAACTCAATCAAATTATCCTTGAATTTGATGCATTAAGCATAGTTATTGCTTTGACTAATGAGTTTCAGTACTCTTATCCCGTAGGGCTTATTTTCACATATTGTAACACCCTCATCAGACAATTTTTAATAGATCTGCGAACCTTGTTGGGCATCAACTTGCTTGAGCAGCAGATTCTTCGACAAGTAGGGAGATTTAGTCGTTCGCCTGCCTTGATTAGAGTTGCATTTGCCTTTGATTTATTTATTATTAACCTATTTTACTAGTAAAAAAATTGTGTTTAATTTATATAAACAAATATAATATTTTCAATAACATTTATAAATTTAGTAATTAGTGTGTTTTTGTAAATAAATAAATAATAAATAATAATAATATCGATATTTATAAAAAAATATGTGTAAAATAGAGACCAAATCAATCTTTCTACGTGGCTATCAATTTTATATTTTCCATTCTAAATTGGTATAACTTTAATGCCATGACCCTAAAGCTCCTTTAAAGAGAGAGCAAATTCGGTTTCTTTCCATACGACATTTTGGCACATTTAAACTAAATATTTGTATAAATAATCAAAGTCAAATTTAATTCTTCAATGTCTTTCCAAAAGTAAATTAAACTATCATCACTGTTAGAGCTTTTTTTGGTCAACAACATTTAGTCTATTTAGCAACCGTTACTCTTGTACCACAGTGAATAGGAAAGAAAGTGAGGCTACCATAATACACGCCATGCATGTTTTTTTTTTTTTTTTAAAGGAAGTCTTAAATTCTGTTCTTTTCAACTCATAAATTAATGTGATTTTATTTATATGTGTATTTAGTTGTACCATACAATATTGAATTAAACAGAAAATAAACTAAAAGCTTAAAGCATCTTCTTTAATCTTTTAATACACATACATGGATTGCTTTATAACAAAACAGATTCCAAGTAAACTATTCAACTATTTTAACCTCTGACATAAGTAATGTCTACCATAACTAGACAATTTTATTTGGATGCTGCGGTCTTTTTTATTGTAATCGCTGTTAATTGTATTTTTTACCGTGGTATAACTTTTTTTCTTGAAGCATTCAAAACTTAATAATCAGAAAGTAAAACTAAATAATTTAATAATAATGGTGAGCAAGTAAGGTTACCATATTTGGTTAGCCAAGAAAAGGATAATTGTGTCGGCCAAACATTTTAAGAAACCCTCACGAAACTCTCCCCCGACGCGTTCTTTGTCACCATCTCCCTGTACCGCTCATTTTCAGTTCAATTCCTTTTTATAAATCTCAATCTCAATTTTATCTTATCCATCATCAACTCAATGGGGAATTGTTTATTCAAAGGATTCGAACAAATGGAAGTGAGCCAAATGGTAAAAGTCGTCACTACAAACGGCGGAATCATGGAGCTTTATGCTCCGATCACCGCCGAGTGCATAACCAACGAATTCCCCGGCCACGCCATTTACCGCAGCAACGATCTGATTTCGCCGCCTCTGCTCCACAACGAAGCGCTTCAAGGAGGCCATATCTACTACCTCCTCCCTCTCAATCGTAATCAGAATGCTCGTTCGTCGTTGAAATCGGGACCATACTGGATGTCGTTTGATAACCAGAGATTGGTGAAACGATCAACGCAGGAGGAGGCGGTGGTGTTGCCGAGATATAATAGTAACGGAGTTTGGAAGGTGAAGCTGGTAATAAAGCCGGAACAGCTGGCGGAGATACTCCAGGCGCAAGATTCGAGAACGGAGGAGTTGATTGAGAGTGTGAGAACGGTGGCGAAGTGCGGCAGCGGAAATGGAAATGGAGTGTCTTCTTCATCTTCTGTGATAATTTCGGATCAATGGAGTGTTTGTAGTGGTAGCTGGAAAGAATCCGTCGCTAATTACTAATTCAAATTCTTAATTTGTTCTAATTTTTTTATTAATTTATATATAAAATATATTATATTTCATTCAATTCATGTTAAAAGGATTAGTTTTCTTAAAATTGAAACTTAATTTCAATATGATTAAACGTTGATGTTAAAGAAGTGTTACAAACTTCATTCAATAGTTTACTGGTTTTAAATTTCTTAACAAACTACATTTTTCCTTCCTAATTAGCGGTTAATAAATTATCTTAGCACACTCAAATGTAAGAACATTATATTGTAACATTTTGTGTAAATGGGACATGTATTTTAAAAAAAATTGTGCAAACATGATTACATTAGATATAAAGAATTATTTACCTCACTCCATCTTTGATCTTACACACATTTAATTTCTAGGATATCATAGATTCAATCTCAACTAGATATGTTCGTTGAGCGGGTTGGGCTGAACTTAATCTGGCTTTGCATTAAAAGCATTAACCCAATCCTAGCCTAACTCAGACTTTATAACTTTGATCTCGGGTCAAGTTTATAAGATCTTTCACAAACCTTTTTCTAAAATTTTATTGATTCAATATATATAAAAAATAAATAATTTATATAACTACGTACTTACAAAAATAATAAAATTTTATTAAATTATTAAATTTTTTGTATGAATTATTGTATTTAGATTAAAAAATTCAATAGGTGAAAATAAAAAAAATTCAAATATAATACAAAAATTGGACCGGTCTTGGATCGGGTTAGAGTATTTATGCATAAACCAAATCTAAACCATAAAATATCGGGTTTCAATGGATTCAGGCTCTTGCCGGGTTTTTTATTATATCCAAACCCGACTCATTAAAACGGATCGGACTGGGCTGGACGAGTACCACGACGCATGAACAGGTCTAGTCCCAACCATTTGGCTAAAACATACAAGACATGTTACCTTAATTATCTAATCATGATTCAAGTAGAAAATCTAAATTTATTTATTCATATGATATTGTAATTTGCGCAGAACTTGCTGCAAATGATGCGCATCTCCTACAGCGGAAAATAAAAAATTTCAGTTATTGAATCCTTACGATCAATGGTAAAAGCAAACTTTACAAAACTCATATCAATCAAAATTAGAGAATATATTTGCTTGAAACAAGTAAAAGTATATCATATATAACATGCCTTGATAACTATAACTCTCCTTGAGTTTGATTAAATTCTACATCATGTGTCTTTTACAAAACTAATTTTATATTTGTTATATTCTGAGTTTATCAGATCATCTTTAGTATATTTTCTATTTTATCATTCTTCTTGAAGCATAAGCATATGTAGACATTTAGTTAAAAAATAACTCCAAAATAACTTTTTCATTCATTCTTTCCAATATGATGTGTCCTCATTTATTATAAACGTTGTCTATTTGATTTTCTATAAATAGATAATTAAACAGAAGATTGAATCATTAACTATATAATATTTGATTGGTGAGAGAGTTATATTTTATTTATTAGAATATTTTTGAAATTATTAAATTTTTAAAAAAATATTATTCATACACAAATAGACAATCTATTGTAGCCATTATTTGATTGTCTTATCTATTTTACTACCTTATCAAAATGATTGTCTATTTTACATGCCACATCATTGTAGAATCCACTATCAATTAAAGATGCTCTTACATTATGACACTCACACCCATCTCTATATATTATTATATCAGTTTTATTAAAATTTAAATGCGATATAGAAATATTTGTTCTTCAAATTTAATTTTTCTTAAAATTGACAATTTAATAGTTTTTTTATTCAACCATAATAAATAATGAAAATTTATACAAATTCATTGAACGTGGCCAAATGTAAAGCTAATATCATAAAAATTATTCACCATCAATATTTGGAAAAAGTAGTAATTGATAGAAGGACATGCTAATAAGAAAAACAATGTATCGTATGGAAAAGGAAAAATACTGTAAAGAGGTATAAAATATATATACAAATATAGAAAGGTAATGTTTTATCAAACTTTGAATAAGTTATCCATAAATTATCATGGCTTCTATATGGTGTGAATGTAGACATAGTTGGAGTCGGTCGGATCACGTCAGTGTCATACTAATTTCTTTCTCTGTTTTTCTTTCTCTAAATTTATGAAGAAATGGAATACGTAAAGAGTAAATGCTTTTAATTAACGGATAAATAAATTGTTATAAGTAACGTTGTTTAAATGATTCTTGGAAATTGCTTGTTTTATCAGTTTTGTTGAAATTATGCAAATAAACAGCCTCTTTTCTTTTCAGTGTCTCGTATCAATATACTTCAAGGCACCGCTTTTTTACGAGAAA
>CATIWQ010084698.1:0-18069 GCA_949673415.1 Euphorbia schlechtendalii | reverse complement strand
AAAGGAGGAAGCAAGAACACAATGTCAAAGAAGTGTGTTTTATTACATAATAGAGGCTTTTACAAGATATAGCTTACACAAATGCTACTTGGCAATTGAGAGCTAATGTCTTTGTGTGATGCTACTTTTGAGCATATGAGTGTTTATGATCTTGGGTGATGCATAAAATGAAGGGAGGTTGGGTATTTATACTAATTCCACCTCCTTAACATGTGGCTAGTATTCATTTGGCATATTCTTGGCATATTCTAGCCTAGAAAACTCTTTAAATTCGGTTTTGATGTTCTAGAGGGCTGAAAGGCGGTTTTGTGGCAGATTCTGGGAGTTTCCCTTGCTGTTCTGGCATTACTGGAAGTTTCTGGAACCTGTGACGGAATTCTGCAAGGGATTCTGGGCCTTGCTGCGTGTCTGGGCTGTTTTGGGCTGGGCTGTGCGGGCTGAATGCGGGCAGACTGCCAGTTTTGGCCCAAGTCTCGCATAAATTGATGATGCCTTCATATTTTCTCGCACAATATTTTTCCCACACCTTTCCATACATCTTACGGACCTTGCCATGTAATTTCGTCCAATTCCGAGTCCGTGGCTAGCAGATTTGCTCTGTCCAAGTGCAAGAGTTCTTGTTGGCACATCGCGTCGCTTCGTCGCATTCTCGCATTTCTTTGCAATGCCTTGCTACCGATTTCCGCTAGCTTGACATGTGTTCGCATGTCTCGCACATGTGTTGCGATGTTTTGCGGAGTAAGAAGTGCGGCCCGTGACATCCTCCCCCACTTGATCTCGAGACGCCCTCGTCGCGTGTGGAACCTTTCCACCCTTGCTTTGGTGGCGTTTCTTCGCCTTCTCTTGGCAGCTTGGTTGTGATCTCCCCAATGTCAGTGTCGCGATAGAGTGTTTGCCACATTGTAAACCTCCCTTGGCTTGTTTCAGCAAAGCATCTTCGCGTATGTATTGGACTAAGCAAGAACCTCTCTCTTGCAGGATCACCAATCTGTTGGTGCTTGGCACTAGCATGGCTCCCATTTGGTCGAGCAATTCCATGCCAAATACTATATCAAAGTCATCTAAAGGTGCGATGGAGAAGTTTACCTTTCCTTTCCACGCTCCTATGGCAACCGGCACGTCCTTAGCTTCTCTTGCTAAGTTGACCCATGCACCGTTCACTCCTTTGAAACATTGGTTGCACGGTCTCCACTCTACCCCAAGAGTGTGTGCGGCTTGCTTTGTCATGTAGCACACATCCGCTCCTGTGTCGAGCAATCCCCATCGTGCTCCTTTAGCGAACTTGGCTTTAACAAACAATCTTTTTGGCTTGGACTCCTTTATTCTTACTGCATTTATCACACGCATGGATCCCACATGTGCATAGGTGGGTTATTTCTCATGCGCTTCTTCTTCTTCTTCTTGTACTTGAGAGACCAAGGCATTTAACTTTGCCTTCATTGGACATTTTTGAGTCCAATGTGGTCCTTCACATAAGAAACAAGGCTTTGAAGGTTTTGAGTCGTACCTTCTTTCACTTGGTGGTTCTTTTGGCCGATCATCTTGCCTTTCTCTCCATTTGGAGGCTTGTGTTGTCTTGTGGGTCTCTTCTTCCCCACTTTTATCAGAGTCGCCTTCTTTTGACTTATCCTTCCTGGGATTTGTCTTGGCGTAGTCGATAAGAGATTCCGCAACGGCTATGGCACTCGCTAAGTCTTGGACGTCTCTTCTCATGAGCTCCATTTTAGCCCATCTTTCTAATCCATCCATGAAGAAGAGAAGTCGCTCTTTGTCGGACATCTCAGAAATTTCCAGCATTAGCGAGGAATATTCGCGAATGTAATCCTCCAACGAGCCCGTTTATCTTAACCCTCGCAACTTCTTCATGGCAAGTTCTTCGGCATTTTCAGGATAGAATTGTTTCTTCAACTCCCTCTTGAATGCCTCTCATGTGCCAATAACAATCAGCCCTCTCTCCATCTCCATGTGACGTCTTCTCCACCATAGAGTCGCATCGCCATCGAGATAAAGAGTAGAGGTGTTGGTCTTGGCAGGGTCATCGTTTATATTCATGGCTTCCAAATAGCGTTCTATGTGCTAAATAAAATTATCAAGTTCTTTAGCATCTCGCTTACCCGCAAACTTCGGTGGTTCGGAGACCTTGATGCTTGAAACACTTGTGCTAGCTCCATTCGCAAAGGCAGCCTTGCACATAGCCAAATCTGCTTCCGTCATGGCCAACTTGTTTTGCAATGCTTGCGCTAAGGCTTCAGCGGCATTCATCCTTTGTCGACAGTCCTCCAACGTTCGACTCATTTTGTCGATGAGATCAAGCGCACTTTGCAGCTTTTCTTCTAGTGAGCGTACATGCTCGTCCCTCTCCTCTTGATCGTTCTCTTGCGAACCAAGAGTGTCAAGGACATCTCCCATGGCTAGTTCGACTTTGGTTAGCCTTGTGTTGAAAGCTTTTATCACTTCCGTAGAGACATTCCCTTCTCGCTGAGTCTCCTTAGACTTTCCCCTATTCTTCTTTGACGGATTGCGGGACTCCTCTCGCCCACGCTCCACTTACTCCTCGATGATTTTGCTAGCTTCAGGATTAGCCATTGATGCGTCCTTGACTCGTTCGTAAACCTGTTCTGATACCACGTATCACGTACTAATCGATTCCCTATGCGTACATGCGGCCTTAGTTCGATCTCGCGAAGTACTTGCTTAGGAGAGAACTAAGTAAGCCTTACTTGAATAATGCTTGGCTAGTGATTGAAAGGAGGAAGCAAGAACACAATGTCAAAGAAGTGTGTTTTATTACACAATAGAGGCTTTTACAAGATATAGTTTACACAAATGCTACTTGGCAATTGAGAGCTAATGTTTTTGTGTGATGCTACTTTTGAGCATATGAGTGTTTATGATCTTGGGTGATGCATAAAATGAAGGGAGGTTGGGTATTTATACTAATCCCACCTCCTTAACATGTGGCTAGCATTCATTTGGCATATTCTAGCCTAGAAAACTCTTTAAAGTCGGTTTTGATGTTCTAGAGGGCTGAAAGGCGGTTTTGTGGCAAATTCTGGGAGTTTCCCTTGCTGTTCTGGCGTTACTGGAAGTTTTTGGAACCTGTGACGGAATTCTGCAAGGGATTCTGGGCCTTGCTGCGTGTCTGGGCTGTTTTGGGCTGGGCTATGCAGGCAGACTGCCATTTTTGGCCCAAGTCTCACATAAATTGATGATGCCTTCATATTTTCTCGCACAATATTTTTCCCACACCTTGCCATACATCTTACGGACCTTGCCATGAAATTTCGTCCAATTCCGAGTCCGTGGCTGGCAGATTTGCTCTGTCCAAGTGCGAGAGTTCTAGTTGGCATATCGTGTCGCTTCGCCGCATTCTCGCATTTCTTTGCAATGCCTTGCTGCCCATTTCCGCTAGCTTGACATGTCTTCTCATGTCTCGCACATGTGTTGCGATGTTTTGCGGAGTAACAAGTGCAGCCCGTGACACAAGGCTGGGTTCATGGCTCTGAATCGGCAACAAGTAATGTCCACAACACAAATCAATGAAGGTGGACAATAGAGAACCTGAGAAGAACAATGCCAATCATAGTTTCAAGTACAATTTGGGCAACAGAGTAAAATGTGCCCAAATTGCAAAACTCGAGTTCGCAAATTTTATGAATAGCCTGCCTTAGTTGAATTGAGGATTATTTATTGAACTCTAAAGGATGAAAAAGTGGGTATGGTTACAATCTATTAAAAAGAAGATGCACAGTTATGAACTTATGAGTTACTACTAAGTTGTACAAGAATAGACCATGCTTGATTCAGAAGAACTTACTAGACAACAACGAGCTATATGGCCTTCTAATCTATCAAAATAGGTTAATAAAGAAAACACAGTTGGTAATTTGCACAGTACAAAATTATAAATGGGAACTGCAACAGTTGCATGCTAAAGCAAGTTCTGTATGGCCAAGAAAATTGGATGCTTCATTATTGTAGGTTGACAGGTTGTCCAAATGAGCTAGAATTATGGCATTAATGTGATATAAAAAAAATTACGTGTAGAACAAGCAGTGCAAGGCTAGATTCTCAGCTACAATGGTTTACTGAGATTACCGACTGTCGATAAGTTGAACCCATTTCAACAAACGACAAATTCATACATGGGGAGATCAATCAGTCAAGTTCATGACTTCATTCAAAAAGCTTCCCATGTTGAGCAGATAACTTAAGCATAAGGGCAAAGGAGTTGACAAAATTAAAAGAACTATCATCCCAACACAAATGTTTAATCCAAATTATTTTCAAACACCATGTTGCATGGAAACATAAGATTAGAAGCGTTTCCGAGACTTGGAAATAGGGAACTCTCAGAAACTTGTACCAAAACATTAAGGGTCACATTTTTTAATTCTGAAAATGGAAATTTATATTAAAAGAACTTGGAAAATTGAAAATTCCTTTATTAGACTTGTATGTAGCTTTTTGTATTCTAATTATATAAAAAGAACAAACTAGAAGTACACGAGATGTTTGCCTTTTAATTTTCATGGATAGAAGAAAGCTTACCGTGCTGCATATATGGAAGGAGTTCACATAACCAACGTATTTGGAGGCTGCAAAGAAACAGGGGGGAAGTATTTGTTAGAGCCTGAACATACAACTGGCAGGGAAAATTATGAAACCAAAACTTGTATTTACATGCAAGGGTGAAGGGGCTTTTTCAAACAAGCTTAATTACATTAAAAACTATAAAGGCCAAATTGTCACTCAAGAAAATACATGCTTAATTTAAAAAAGAATTTATCAACAAGAGCTCCAATACCCCCAGGTCCAGATTAAGAAATTTACTTCTGGGAATATTTGTATATAAAAACTTTATTATAAAAAAAATCATTTTCCTCAAATTTCAAAATCTACTGTTTTTGCATACATAACTTACTTCACATCGATAATAGTGTGATGTTGGACTCAGGAGCCTTCAGCAAAATCTCATCATTATGAATTAAGTACATTAAATTTTTTGAATGCGCATAATATATATTCCATACTTGCGAGCCAAAGAGTTTCTAATGCATACCATTGCCATCTCTAACAGCAGCCAAAAGGCTTTAGTTTGGCCAATTAACATAGGAATATTCATTCATGCAGCAGAAAGGATAGCACGTGATGCAGAATTTGTGTAGCTATCATGACAGAGGGTTACATGGTCATGCCACAGAAAGGCCATGACCATATAACTAACCCCCCAAACTGAGATGAGGCAATTCTTGCTCATTCAGATCCTGCCTCTTTTGCATTTTCAAGCAGATAGCATACATATATAAACAATAGACATCCACATAATATTTTTTTTTAAAAAAAAAATTGCCTCATTTGGGCTTACATTATTAAATGGAAAGAAAAATCCCCAACCCACCCCGGATGTGATTCGATTTTGAGACCTTTAGAGTCTACAACTTCCGTCTTAACCACTAGGCTAAGACCTGTATCACTGACATCCACATAACATGACTGATAAAGAAAGTTAAAAACTATTTTTGCCTTGGTGATTGGTATCAGTCTCATTTTCATGCCTCATGCCTTAAATAATATCATAACATGAAGGGGAAATCGATCAAAGTTTATTTTACCATGCCTCAAATAATATCATAACATGAATGGAACATCAATGAAAGTTTATTTTACCATGCAATATAATGAGAGAATACTTATATCACAGATGGGACCTACTCTTTTTTAGGCCTGCTGGCTTAGCTTGCAAAAGAGCATTCATTAAGGCACCTACATTCTCACGTAAAACCTCCTCTGTGTAACTTACCTGAGAGCATAGAAACCATAACAGAACTACATAAGTTCAACTCAGTAAAATTTGGCATCAATTTTCTAGGAATCGACTATAAAATACAGGATAACGATGGTCTACCTTTCCAAGTCCTACATGGACAATTGATGATTTATCCATTCTAAACTTAATTGATCCCATTTTTGCTTCTTTTACAGCAGTTGAAACATTGCGGACCACAGTTCCTTGCTACAAAAGTTGAGTACCAGTGAATACAAACAGACTAAACACCCGACAATATAGCAAGTGGAATGAAAACTTACTTTAGCATCTGGCATCAGTCCATATTTGTTTAGAATCCTTGCCAGCTAAATTTTTTTTCAAAAAAACAAATTGTTAAGCACTACAAAAATAGTTTGGACTACTTAGATATCAATTTTAAACTCATCACCTTGACTACTCGAGGGAAGAATTTAGTAGTTGTGTAACACTTGTCAAAATCAACTTTCCCATCAACTGCAAAGTTACATGGATCGTCAAATTGAGATATTGCAAAGTTATGTGATTCCCAAAGAAAAATAAGTGGCATCTTGATCTAGAACAAAAAAACAGATTTACTTCAGCGATTAGTAAAATAAATTATATGTATATTTATTTTTTCGACATTTCTCATTCTTCACAAGGGTGTAATGTTTGGTCCCAAAGAGACTTGAATTTGGGACCTTGCATTTTAGTAATGATGCCCTTATTACCAACTACCAATACATAGCCAGATCAATGAATGAAATTCAATTCAAATGAAATTATTTAATCTAGAATTGTTAAGGTTGCGGATATCCAAAAAGATAAGTCATTTAACATAAGATTTTCAATTATATTAAGCCTTTACGAGAATGACATATGATAATCAATCAAGCATCATACGTAAAATTTCATCAATAAGTTCTGTGCCACCAACAACATCAGCTCCAGCTGCTCTTGCTTCATCTGCATCTGCTCCTTCAGCAAAGACAGCTATCCTAAGAGCCTAACAATAAGCAGCAGCAATTCACCTTTCGAACTTATATGAATATCCAAAATTCAAAACTATTCAAATTTAAAACTTACCTTCTTACTACCATGAGGTAGAGTCATGGTACCACGGACAATCTGCATGTTCACAAAGCTCATGCAAGTGTTTTAGCAACCAGACTTTTAAAGAAAAGAATGATCAGTAAGTATAAAAGGTTTTGTCTAGCTTGGTAAAAACGTTTTCTAAACTCTAAACAAAGGCCTAGATCATTAAGCATTACGAGTATCAAAACACAATAGACATGTATACTTGCACATGAAACACAAGAATGACTAGATAAGCTATGAGACATGTTGCTTTTGAAGAATGCTACGTAACCAGATGATAAAACACCAATTAAAAATGTGCGCTTGTACACTAGACTACAAGGAAACAAGAACAATTGGTATAAACTAGCGACCCACCCCAAAACTAATTGAGAAGGAAAACATGAAGAGAAAGAAAACAGAAACGGAAACCTTTAACAATAATCAGCCCCCGAAAAGAACTTATTCATATTCTTTTTCCAGGAACTTATAAATCTATACGCCCTAAAATAACAAAAATAGCAACAAATACAGAACATTTCCGGAATTAATCATGATGTTCTCTCATGAAAGTTCAGTTTTCACTTGGAAAAAGAAAAATAGGAACTTGTAGTGCGAATCAGTGTCTTTTGTTCATTGAACAGTTCAACAATTAAAATGAATCATAAAAATAAATCTAACTTGAGGTGAAGTGGAAAGTACCAGATCAGAACGCGATTTAGGAATGCCCAATCTGACATGCGCTTCAAGGGTCTCATCAAATGTCTTTCTGGCATTGGCCTGAACAAATACTAGAAAAAGAAAGAGTTCAAAATGAACTCAACTTCAACCTGGAAAAAAGAATGGTGCGCAATTAAGAAGAAGAAAAACGTATAAGCTGACCTTCACTTGCCGAATAGCATCCATCAAATCAAAAAGAGGCCGCTTCTCCTTCTTTTCAGGCTTGATCAATTTAGGGAAAGGCACATTTATCTTCTCCTCCTCTTCTAGAGCCTTATTCATCCTTCTGCTGGCCAAATGCTCTGCCTGAATCCTCCTAAGCTCCATCTCCTGGCTGCGCAACGCATTCTCATCCCTTTGTCTTTCAGCCGCAACCCTATCCTCCGGCAGAGGCGCAACGCGCGCGGGATACGATACAGGAGCTATCGAAGGTGCATCCTTCATATATCGGATTTCCTCCCGAGTCCAGTTGTTTCTGGATTCTTCGTTAAATTGGGGGTCATGCTGTTGTGATTGGAAAGGATGTTGAGGTGGCGGAGTGGACTGATTTTCATCTGAAGTAGATTGATCTCTTTGCTTGACTGGGTAAGAAACTGGTTGAATAGGGAGAGGTTCTGAGGGTGGATGTGGAATTGACTGGGAATCGGATTCAGAGGAGAACGATCCATGCCAAGCTGAAAATGGAGTGAAATGGCTGCGGGGATAGCAGCGGCGAACTTGGGAGAAAACGAGCTTCTTCATAGCTACCAGTTGCGGGTTCAGTGTCGACCTGAACAATGGGGTTTAAGATTGCAAAGGGGGTTTTGAGGTTGGATCGGGCTTTTTGCAGATCCGACCCGCGATTTGACAAAATAGGGTTGTAAAACCTATTTGTACCTGGGGCTCCGCAAAAAGCTAGTTGGATCGGATCTCGATTGATTAAGGCGTTGTTTTGCTTATGGTCTTTTAATGTTACGTACGGTTTTTTATTAAATTAACAAGTTGTAGACTTTTTACAAGATATAAATCTCTCGTTGTTCCAGAAATCATGTAAATAGGATCATGATTTTCCATGATTTTCCTATAATTTAAACTAAAATTAAAAAAAAACATATCATATCATATTATATCCAGATATAAATTTTTTAAAGAACAATATTATATTACACAATACCATATTGCACCGTACTTTAATAAACTATGAGGAACCATCATCCAAACAAAGCCCAATAAATAAGTTTTTCGCAACTATAGTTTTATTTGTTTAAATAAAGTCTCGTTACTTTCTCTCAGAAAAAATCCTAACTGTCAAAATCTCTTTCTCTAAAGATCAACTTTTCTCACCTTTTCAAGTTTGAGAAGGAAGAAGAGAGCTATTAAGCTTCATTCTTCGTCCTACTCGCTTTGATTTCACGTCTACCTAGATCCATCACTCTAAGTATAATCTATAATGATTTGAAATCCAATTGATGCTATGGCATACGCAAGTGTTTTTATGGTTGTTGCTGATATTCGAAAATCTTAGTTGGAGGTTAAAAAATTAAAGAATGCATCGACTTTTGTCATCTTGCTCTTGTAGCAATTTGTTCTTGTTTCCCAATATGGTGAGATTTTATTTCTCTGATTAGTGTAGGTATTTTATTTGATGTATGCGATTTCATTTGCTCATTTATCATTCAAAATGTGCTTCATAGCTCAGTATCTATACTTTCTTTTTTCTTAAAAAATGAGTCAATCTTTGAAAATTGAATTTGAAAATGACTCTAAAACATACAAGTCAACTACGTCAAAAAACATGCTTGTGAACGTGCTTAGAAAAGTAAATAATATATCTATAATATAAGTTATAACTATATATCTTTTGTCGTTGTAAATATGCGAATTTTAACCATATACTACAAGACCGTAAACGAGTCAATTCGAGCCGAGTTTTAACCTTTGTTTAATTTTTAAACAAACACGAAGCCAAGCTCGAACTAGAGCTCAAAACTTTATTTATGTCCGGCTCGTTTAAGTATTTGTTTGTTCGCAAGCTACTTACGAACAACTTATTTCTTTTGTTCATTAATTTGTTCATGAACGAACTCGTTTATTTGTATTTGTGAACAATATTGTCAATTCAATACATAAATTAAAGTGAGTAATTTACTTTACTTTAAGTTCTATAAAATTTATTTTTTATATTTGATAATAATAATCAAGCTAGTTCACAAACATTTTTCAAGTCTGTTCACGAACTTGTTCGCGAACCTCTAATCAAGTTTGTTCACGAATTAATGAGCCGAACTTTGATTTATTCATGTTTCAGTTCGTTTATAATTTGTGCCATGAAATCATGTTTACGAATTGTTCATTTATAAATCAAGTCGAGCCGAACAACAAGCTATTCACAAATGACATGGTTCATTTACAACCCCATACACCATAAATTTTAAGTTTTTTAATAGATAAAATAAATTTAAATGCAGTTTAAAATTGGTTTATATATTTATATTTGTCTTACTTTGCAAAATAGTATGTTGCAGTTCATACATTTTTTAACTTTATTTTAAGTGTTTAAACCTTTATAGCCATCTATTTACTTACAAATTTTTAATTTTCATGCATCATGGAAAACACACCTGGTTTTGTTCAATGTTTTAAAAATTGCTAAGCACGAGTTGGGCAGTGAGGGATTTCGAAGACTAGTCGGGGTCTAGGAGGCCCTAGGCTGTTATGTGATTCTTTACTTTTTAAGAATATAAAAAATTATAAATTCAATTAAATTGTGAAGTAGGGTATGAACAAATATTATAGAAAATAAAAATTGACATTTAAAATAAATCAATTGAAAAATATTAAGTCTTATATAAATCTTATGTTATAACAGAATTTCATTATACACAAATTTGGCGTAAGGTATATTGTAATTTCTTGTGACTTGAAACGTGATTTTCAGGTAAAATATTTAGATATTTATTAGTTTCACAAGCTAAACTAATTTTTGTAGGTTAATTTTTTTTGTAAAAATTGAATATAAATATCAAAATTTTGAAAATAATACGTTTAGGAAATGTCTAGACGGAGAAAATCGGACTATGCGGTGCAAAGGTACCAACTAATCAGTAATAAATTGATCAGGGCCTTATATCGCCTAGACAAACGACATGATAATAGAGCCTAAGCGGGACAAGGTGAGGATTTTTATAAAAGTGGTTTTGCTCAACATTACGTGGGATTCATTCCATTTACTAGTTCCAATTAGGGCTTGCTTGGAATTATTTTTCCAATTATTCTCGAAAAGTTTCACTCATAAATTTTTAACAGATAATGCTTTGGTATTAGAGAAAAGATATTGTCTCTTAACACAAATTAATTATACACTAATTAATTATGGTATGTTTGTTTTTTTATTTAAGGCTTAATGCATACCCCTCAGCTTATCTAAAATAGACTTTTATCACCTTAAACTTTGTGACAAATAATCCGTCATACTTGCTTATAACATTTCACTTTATCCCCCTCTTCCCTTCATCATCACGTATCAGTTTATGGTTGGTTTAACTTTTAAAAAATATCATTTTTTAGCTCTTTCTCTTCAACTAGTAGCTGACATGTGACATTAAGGGGGCAAACTGATTCATTTTAAACAAGTTCAGAAGGGCATTTGACACATTTAAAAGTTTAGGGTGGCAATAGTTCATTTTAAATAAATTCAGGAAATTGTAGATATATTAAGTCTTTATTTAACAATGTAAAAATCTGATGTTATAGGGAAATGTTGAAAATTGAACTTTTCAATGAGCTTAGAAATCAATTTTTAACAAACCTTAGAATCACAATCATCTAATAACTAGGCTTTTTTTAATAAAAAATTAAAATTTTTGTGATCTTTGTGATCAAAGCTAAACACATCATAGATGCGAAAAATTATTATAAGACGGTCTTTAATGATATTTTTCACACATGAATAACATGTGTTCAAAAACTAGTTTAAACGTCGAATAAAGACAATGTCAGGCCTATGACAAAGCTACAACACATCACAAAGTAAAGGATGTCTCCTCAGTAACTGTTGGACCCAGTAAGGTGTAAAATAGGTCAGAGGGGGGGTGAATGACTCTTTTTCGAGTTCGCGGTTAACTGCAGAAAGTTGCTTCTGAAGTTGCTTCTGAGTAAGTATTTGTTACTCAAAATCCCCTTTTATATTTTATGTGTTTCAAATGTGGAACAAAATAACACAAAAGTAAATGAGCTGAGTAAGGAAATGCAAGCAGCGATTTTTATCCTGGTTCAGCCTTTGCCTAATCAAGTCCTTGGAAACTCCAGTCCAAGATTTAATCCACTATTAACTCATCTTCTGGTGAAGAGTAAACCTTTTACAATGCCTTGACTGAAGTACCCTTCAACAGTCTTTGCTGAGCTATAACAATACAGAAGTTCCGTTCTTCTATATCTGAGGCTCTGAGCTTCGTCTCTATTAAGTACCTTCCTTACTAGAACTTCGCTCCCTTACACTATCTTACCCTCAGCTTAGTGTAAGTTACAACAGTTTAACAAGTATGATTTTTGTGAACTTCTGAACTTTGTTCCAGTCAGTTCAATTACAAACAGATGAGATTTGGATGCTTGCTATGAGAAGGTTGTAAGTAGATTGAGATTTTGTTTTCGCTTCAGTACTTATGTTAGGATTCAGCAACCTTCTCAAATGCTGAAAATCTTCTTTTTATAGAGGGAGAGAAAGTTTCCATTGATATTAGGACCGTTGCTGGAAATACTGCCGTTGTCTCTCAGTCATGTTTCCATTAACGATCCGTTAGAGAGCTCGTCCAAATCTGATCCACGCTGGTGTGTTAGGTTGATTTTGGGGACCACTTTGAGTGGTAGTAGCAGGTGAGATTTACAGAGAAGTTTTTGTTCCTGATTTTGTAACTTTTATTTTGTAGTATGCTTGGGGATAAGGCGCGCGGTAAATGCAAAATCAGCTTTTTTACTTTTTGGCGCCGAACAACTAGGTTGACTTCTTGCAATCTTCAGAGGGACTTATTAAATGATCTGAGTCTTGATTGATCCTCTGAGATATGTAACTGCTTCTGAGCATCCGTAGTTCTTCTGACGAAACCTTGTGCTTCTGAGGCGACTTCGTTCTGAGCCTTGCTTCTGAACTCAGAACTTACAAAACTATATGATCTTTAGAAACCAATAATCTCCCTCATTTTGTTGGTTCTGAGTGAAGTCAAGCACAGGATGCACTTACCCCTCATAATCTCATGCATACATTCTGATTAATGAATTACAAGGAAGTTAGTACAATGAAGAGTTGTACTTTTGAACAAAAGTAAAAACTTTTTATTGATAGAGTTTGTTTACAAAGTTTTTACAGAAGATGAATTTAAAATTACAACTGTTTTTCTTTAAGTGTTAGAAATTCATCTTGTTGATTCTTCTCTGGGTGATCTACCTCCATGGCGCTGCTTGATGGTTGGTTGGAAATCATCCGCCTTTCCCAGATCTTCTTAAAGTTGTGCTTGTCCTTCTCCCTCCACTCAGCACCAACAAGCTGAGCAACTATCTTCTGCTCATCAAACTTCTGAACGACATCTTGAATAGCCTTTGCGTTTGTTTGAAGAGGAGGGACAATCTGCTGAATCAGCCATGTAGCTTTGCTAGGAACAAAGGGAAAGATTCTTTCAAGGATTACTTGGAGAGCCTTCTGATTCTATATCCACTGAGTGTTTAGCCCATTCGCCAGATGCTGCAGGAACGGAATGATCTCACTGTCATGTGAGCAGAAGGAGTGAAGAGATAGGCCACCAAGCTGATTACTGAGACTATCAATGCTTTTCTGAAGGGCCTCTGAAGTGCTTGCATTCCTTACCACCACTATATCTCTAGTTTCAGTTGTGGTCTTGGTATTCTTCTGAGCAAAGGTAGTCTCAGTGATCTGCTTGTGAGCTTCTTCAACAGCCTTGAAGATCTTATATTTCAACTCCCTTTTTGAATCTGCAATTGCTTTGAGAGTTTCAGCTATGGAATTATTCATGTGCTTTACCATCTCAGCAAGACTATTTTGGAGCTTATCCTGCTGCCACAGACAGAAGGCATTCTGAGTCCTGAGCACCTGCATCTCACTCTTCTGCCCCATGGAGTATTCAGTTGTTGTGCGCTCAATGGCAATCCCCAAAGTAGAGATGACATCTACTATCTGCTTCTGAATGATCTCCTTCACCCCACTCATTTCGTTGTGGATTATCATCAGGCCCTTCTCACCATCTTCCATTATCCAGTTCAATTTCTCAAGAGCCTCTAGAATATCAACATAGTTGCTGAGCCTTGTCTCCATGAGTGGCTGCAGATGCTAGATCAGCTCAGAGCGAATTTGGCTTGGTAAAGGAATCTTGTCAACTCTTTCCATGATAATCTACACCTGTTCTGAGATGAGAGCCACACTCTGGGCAAGTTGACGGTTGAAGGGGGCAATCTTCAAATCCACTACAGAGTTGTTGATGCGAAGGGCCATGGTCAGGAGATCATCAAGAGTCTTTCTCATATGATGAAGAGAGTTGACAGGAACAGAGGTGCTAGGATTTCCTCCCTCGATAATGTCACCAATCATCCATCCTCTGCTGTCAAGAGACTCATGCCCAAATATCCTTTGCTTCGCGGGTCTGGAGATTAAAGTGATGGAGCTGTTGGGATCCTCCAGAACCTTTGGCAAAGAAGGATGTAGCTGCTGCTGAGTCTTAGGCTCACTCATAATCTGAGCTTCATCGTCTGAATCATCCTCCAACACAACTTCCTCCCTTATTTCCTCTAGCCTTATGTTGTGTTTGTCAAATACAGAGCGGGCAATGGATACAAATTCATCAGCAGGATCTGATGCTAATGACTAAACACCTCATTTAGCTACTATAGTCCCCTGAGCAGGTTCCTTCTGAAGAGCTGATAGGAACGGGTCTTCCTCTGGCACAACCTCTTTCAACAGAGATGGCTTATCAGACTCTTCCTCCTTATTTTCATTCTTCCCTTCCTCAATCTCATCCTTTTTATCTTCAGGTTTATCCACCCCCTTAGCAGTTTCAGCTTTCTTAGACTCTTGCTCCTTCTCCTCTATCTCCCTTAATATCTTTTGAGCGATAGATACTGCTACTTCAAGAGGATCTATATCAGTTGTTGGGTATCCTCCTGGAGTAGACAGAAAATGTTGTGGTGTCTCAAAAGAGGTAGTGAAGAGATGAGATGGATCAAATACTAACTTTTATTGATTCAGAGGAGGAGATTGTGGCTTCTTCTCCAGTAGGAAGTTAGTAGGATTTGCCACTTTTGGAGGAGCTGGACTGGGTGCCACTGGAAGAGCCCCTAAGGGCAAATCAAAATCCAATGAAGTCCCTTCCAAGAATTTTCCATCTACTTCCTCTGAGTCATCATCCTCTGTCTCAGAGGTGCTCTTCTCCTTCAACTTGCTAGTGAACTCTTCTGGAGCTGGCATCTTCTTCCCTACCGTTATAGTCTTTTTCTTAGCTTCCTCAACTGCTATCCTTATGTCTCCCACTATGCCCTTTCTAGGCACATGAGTAAAGACCTCCACTATGCTTTGATTGTAGGCCTTAATCATATCATCCTTTTCAGGATCATCTTCAGCAACTACAGTTTCACCATAAGTTTTTACCTTCTTTTTCCCTTGCCTCTTTTCCTTCTTTTCTCCTTTACTCTCCTTAAGCTCTTCAACCTTCTCCACCTCCTTTCCCTTTTCTTCAACAAATTCATCCTCATCCTCGCTTGGGATAACCATTTGAGGATCAAATTCTCCCCTTTTTCTTTTGGTAAGGATGCTGATGGGTTGGTTATTCTCTTCATCTTCTGAGTTAACTTCCTCTACTGACACTGGTACATACTTGAATTTATTCATAGAGTAAGTAATTCCGTGTGCCTTTCCTTCAGTAACTTTAGATGGAATTACAACATCTTCGGTAGCGAGTGCCTTGCTTCTGCTAGCTCTGCTTCTCTTTGCTTTGGGGATGTCCTCCTATTTCAGCACAGGTTCCCTTCACCTCTTGGGGAAGACTTCCTCAACCCCTTTCACCACTTCACCCTTCTTTGCTGCTCTCAGTTCCTTCTCTCTTCTCTTATTCATTATATCTTTTAGCAGGGCCTCTTCCCTGTCCCATTTCATCATTTAATCCACCTTTTAATCAAAGCTTTCCTTTATAATCTCGCTGCCTAGATACCCATCTTCTTCTGAGCAATCTATTTCAGAGGATGCAACAATCCTACTGATTAAACCACCAAGTGTGAACTTGTGGTGTATCATATGCTGCATAATGATAACAGTCCAGTTGACCTTCCTCTTCTCCACCAGATGATACAGAATACAGTGCTCATAGCTAGATACTGCATTTGTTGAATTCATCTTATGAAGTAGAAGATGAGCCATTATGAATTGCCAGTATCTAGGCTCCTGAGGCATATGCGTGCTTATCTTCTTGCCAAACCATCCTTCTGGCATGTAAGCCTTCCTATTATAATGGAATCTTCACATCCTTGTCTCAGAGCCAGACCCTCATCTTTTATATTCAGTAGTTCTGCTAGGAAACTCGGAGTGATGGTGATTTCCTTTCCTTTAACTACTATTTTGAGCTCTTCATCACTAATAGTGCACCTTTTTAGGTTTTGGTAGAACTCACGAACAATTGAAGGGTAGGTTGGTTCCTTCAATTTTATCCATGTATTGAATTTATGGAATTCGATGGTTTCTTTGTAAGGACTGGTTTGAATGAAGGATTCATCCCCAAGATATCTTTGTGGAATAATGTTTGAGGGATTTGACCTATATAGAATAGATTCAAAGATCTTTGGAGGGATTTTTATCATGACTTGCTCTTTAGAATCAGCTTTTGATGATCTGGTTCTCTTGGGTGCCATTTTTGTAAGAGAGGTTGAAGGAATTAGGGTTCTTGAGAGAAGAAAGGGATTCTTATCGAAAAAGAAAAGCTCTGAGAATTTTGGTAAAGTGTTTGGATGATGAACAGTCTTTTCTTTTATATAGAGGTGGTTTTAGAGGGATGGAAAAGTAATTTACCACAGTGACGGTTTCAGCATTTACCATTTAAAATATAGGTAACCGTCAAGGGCGTGATTAACTGATGAATGTGAATAGTTTTAACCTAAAGATCTGGCTTGGGATTCAGGTTTTTGAATTTTGAAATGTGGAGCAGTTGGCGAGTCAAATCTTCTGAGACGTAGCGCTACCCTTTAGTTTCAGAAGATGACTGTCGCCTTTGAGACATATTATACTTCTGAGTGATTACTCCTTCTTTTGAGTAATATTCACACTGGATTGCTCATACCAATTTCTCTTCTGAGGAAAGTGAATTAGTCTTTGCTCAGAGGTTTGGTAAAGATATCAGCTCTTTGTTCTTCAGTGGAGATGTATACCAGCTTAATGTCTTTTTTGAGAACGTGATCTCTTATGAAATGATGTCTGATGTTAACATGTTTCATCCTGCTATGCTAAACTAGATTCTTCGACAGATCAATTGTGCTCTTGTTATCGCAGAGAATCTCTATGCATTCTGACTTTACTCCATAGTCTTCAAGTTACTATTTGATCCATAGTGCTTGTGCAACACAACTTCTAACAGCCATGTATTCAGCTTCTATAGTGGATAGAGCTACTGAGGTCTATTTCTTGCTGTACCAAAAGACGATACTGTTTCCTAGAAAATGACATCCTCCAGTAGTGCTCTTCCTTTCCAGTTGATCTCTTCCACAGTCAGCATCAATGAATCCTTTTAATGAGAATTCTTCATTATTTGGATACAATAATCTAGCTTCAATGGTTCTAAGTATATATCTTAGGATTCTTTTTACTGCACTCAGATGTGATTCTCTAGGATCACTTTGGTATCTTGCGCAATAACAGACTTCATAGTGAATGTCAGGCCTGCTTGCAGTAAGATATAGTAGAGAGCCAATCATTCCTCTGATCATATTCTGATCAACCTTCTTACTTTCTGAGTCTTTGCTGAGTATGGTGTTGGAAGCCATAGGGGTTTACATTTCCCTTCCATCTTCCATACCAAATTTCTTCAGAATCTCCTTGGTATACTTAGATTGATTTATGAATATCCCATGTGAACTTTGTTTAATTTAGAGTCCCAGAAAGAAGGTTAATTCTCCCATCATTGACATCTCAAGTTCAAGTTTCATTTGAGAACTGAATTCCTCGCACATCCTTTCATCAGTAGCTCCGAAGATGATGTCATCAACATAGATCTGAATAAGAAGAATGTATTTGTTGTTTCTTCTGATGAATAAAGTTATGTCTGTCTTGCCTCTGATGTACCCCTTTGAGATGAGAAAGCTTGTTAATCTTTCATACCAAGCTCTGGATGCTTGCTTCAGACCATATAGAGCTTTCTTCAGTTTGTATACATGATGGGGAAATTTTGAGTCTTCAAAGCCTGGAGGTTGCTGAACATAGACTTCTTCTGAGATGAATCCATTAAGGAAGGCACTCTTTACAT
>CATIWQ010084684.1:0-11244 GCA_949673415.1 Euphorbia schlechtendalii | reverse complement strand
TAGACTTAATCCAAAAATAAAGTATAAAGCTGCAACATATATTTTCTTATTCCCATAACTAACGATTTGAATACCAACAATCATAAAAATTCTTTTATACTACATAACATCAATCAGTATTGCAAATCTAAGACAATCTTGTTAAACGGAAAGTGTCTACTATGAAAGATCAACAAGTATCTTGTCTAAAGGCGGGAGAAGTGCAACCCAATTCTAAAACTATCAAGATTGAGTTATGTAGCATTTGCGTTTAAAGAAAATCATCATCGTGTAGTGGATGATAAAAATATTTGATGCAGACTCAAAAAACATACCGAAAAAAGATAAAGAAAAAGAAAGACAATAAAATAAAAGGTATCACAGGAAAAATCCTTGTTAAACTTTTTCTGTCTCCGTAACGAATATGCAATTTTTAAGTAGTACCTTTAATTTGATTAACTGAATCTGGGTAGCGGTCAGCCTACTCAGTTAAAGTAATTAAATAAAATCCCTAGTTAGGTTTAAAAAAAAAATCTCATTCTAAACCTCCAGAGTAATGCTGAATATCTCTTCTGTTCAACTCTTCCTTCAATTCATTTTGTAAGTTCCTATTCTTCCTTCTCGAACTTTTTTTATTCGAGTTTTGAGTTTCCATGTTGTTTTGTGTCATATTGTCATCTGATCCATCTTGATAAATTTTTTTTGTTTTTCTCTTTCATTTCTTGTTCAATATCTCATATGGGGTTTGAAAGATTTGATAGTTAGTATGAAACTATGAACAATACTAATATTTCTTTTTTAGGGTTTAGACTGTGATTCAATTTGATTGAGAAAAGTTAATGCTGTTTTTAAAGTTATTGGCATGCCCCAGTTTATAGGACTCTTCAGTCACTTTTTGGTCAAATTTAGTTGAACTCATATCTTTTTTTTGTTTTGTTTTTATTTTCTAATGCATTGTCCTTCGGTAAAGTTCTTGTTAAATTAGCCTGAAACATGGTTTAGCGCGCTAACTTACTAACTGAAGTTGACTCCGATTCTCCTCTTTGCTGTAGTTTGAAGGTTCATGCAAAACAACAACAGTCGCTATGGGGGACTAGCCGTGTGACCGGAGTAACCTCTTCGATGCTTAAGTTAGATCGGATTTAAGAGCGGAGGCAGGCAGTTTTTTAGTATTTTTAGAATACGTATCTTTGAGTGGTGACCCAAAAGGTCCTTTTATATTCTTGAAATGTCCCCCAGTCTGATTCAAAGTGTGAATCAAACAGAGTTCTAATTTGAATGGATACTTATCTTGTTGATAGGATAAAGCTTATCTGGATTGAGAATTCCAGTTGTGGTGGTCTCTTTGAAGACTCAGAGTTTTAATTTGAACTCTTTGCTCCCGAAGCGTCGGGGTTGGTCCAGGCGGGCAAACTGACTTAGCTTGGTGGCCGCCCGGACATTTCTCTAAAATATTAGAACTCTCTTCCAATTTTGGGGTGGATATAGTCCGCCTGGACGATAACTGAGGCTTAACTGTAGGAACATTCCTAGCCTTATCATGATAACTTTCCCTATTACTGGCGGTTGTGGTTCGCCTGGGGGTTTTGGGTAGTACGCATGCGCTTGTCAATATTTGAATATGTTAACAGAAGTCCACCCATCAGTGTGAAAGCTTCTTTAGGAGCTTATGTCAGGCGAATTTATCAATACATATAGATCTAGGGCATGCGTGTCTTGAGCGCCAAAATGAAAAGTTCATGTCTTTTCAAATTTTAAATGTGAGGCAGGCAGCGCGCCATGTGTCATGCAGGGGGGAAAGTGTCCCCTCATATGTCATTTCAGCTCTATATAAGGGTTTCATTTTCTCCTTTTACCATTTCCGCAACTTCTCTTCTTCTTCTCCGGCTATTTTGTGCTCAAGCTTTGTGCGTTCATTTCTAACTTCATCTCCAACTTCAATCCTCTTTACAAGTAAGTCCTCAAAATCTTTTAGCATTTATTACAATTAATTTCTACAAAACTAGCGTGATGTTTGTTTCTACATTGTTTTGATTCTGCGATGAACACATGTTGTATGATTGTTTGATGTTGTTGTTGTTCCCCCGAAGTTTTGAATTGCAATTGTGTATGTTGATGCGTTTCCAAGCATGTGCTTTAGCTAAAATCGACCATATGCATTTCCCAGAACTGTTTCGTATGATTTTTTCTAGAATTGCTTTAACTTATGTTGTTTGATCATAGGATTCAGTTTGTTGAAGTTAATTGATGTTTGTGCTCCAACTTGATGTTAGATCCTAGATACCAACGTAGGTAACTGAAATGTTGTTTATGCCACCTCGAACTAACTTCAGATCCTTTAGGATTTTTCTAACTGATTAGGATTTTAATAGGTGATAATGGCAGATTCGGCCTCCTCTAGTACTAGCCAATTTGATAGAGGAATAGCTGAGACAAACTCAAAATACTTCAATCTTTTGAACGTAGATTATACTGACTATTTCTCAACCTCTAGGGTACCCCATCTGATTAAAGCCATGTCTGAGTCGGATGGAAGTAGGGCATCTCGTAGTAAGTCCGCCTCCTCTTCACAGTCTTCTTCTGCTGTAGCTTGGGCCAAGATAGATGAAGAAATGGGTCGGACTCCCGCGGTGCCTCTTAGAACAACAATTGGGGTATCATCTCACATAAAGAGAATGAAGAAGAGTTCCATCCGCCCCATGAGGCTGCATGCGGCCACCCGGCCTGAAACCTTAGCAAAAGGAAAAGGGAAGGCCAGGGAAATAGTGAATATGACGCCTAGGGTTGACCTTATTGAGTCGGTTCAAGACTGGGTCGATCTGGAATTTGAGATGGAGGTTTTTCCTTGGTTTAAAGAATGTAAAATAATGCTTTCCTCTAAAGCTCAGTGGATTACCCATCCGCCTGAAGGATATTTTAGAATCTACATGGATCAGATTTGGTCAGGGTTTGTTTATCCGCTTCCTGAGGGACTCAGTGATGTACTGAGTGGATTTCGTCTTAGTCCTGCTCAGGTCCACCCCAGCGCTTGGATTGACTTGGTGGGGTATTATTTAATTTGTACGGGGCTGGAGATGCAGTTTGATGCTGAGTTCTTCAGGCGGATCACTTCACCGAGGAAGAATGCGAGCGAGGATCTCTATCACTTTGCTCATCAAGGCGGTTTCTATAAATTTTTGAACAAAGTAGACTCCGTGAAGCATTTCAAACACTACTTTATCTTTATCAAGCAAGAGGACCGCCACCCTTGGTTCCCAACAGAGTGGAACCTTTCCCCAGATCTAGCTTGTCATTCTGCCGGCTTGGACCATAGGGTAGATGTTTTTAAAGCTCTTAGGAAGAGAGTGTGGCCATGCCAAACCATTAGTTGGGCTATGGTGAAAAATATTAGAATTATTGAGCCTGGTCAACCAGAGCATATTTATCATGCCGGGCCACAAGTTTTCCCAGGTACTTAATCTTTCCTTTCCTTTTCAAAGTTTAATTTTCCTTTTGCTGTTGATCTCGTGCAACAAGCTGCCAAGGAATCCAAAGGCAACAAACATTCGAATGAACGAGTTGAGCCTGAACTTATTAGAGGTTCGGCTAAATAGCAGTTTTAGGCATTCGAGGCGGAGATCCTAGCAAGACGAAAAGAAAGTGTAAGGCTCAGATTGCTGAGGAGGTCCTGGAGTTTGTTGTGGAGCCGCCTCATTCCCCTACGACTAAAGAGGCTCCCCTCCAGCCGGTAAGAATTTAAATTCCCCCTTTTAACTTATTTGTTTGGTGCTTAAGTTGTTATCTTTGTTTCAGGGTGCCAATTTGGACATCCCTGCTGACTCATCTAGGCGAGTTAACACCAAGTCTCTTCAGGCGGAATTGCTATCATTTGAGGGTGAGGGAAATCCCTCCATATATACCGCCTCGATCCAGAACATCTTGAGGACCATCTTGCCCCTCCTCGCGGAAAAGAACGATTTGGCGGCTGAGACCTTGCTTCAATTATCCAAGACTCTGTTCATGATGTCCACTGAGGTTCTTTCTTCTTTCTGTTTATGATTTACATTTTCATTTTTGTTTACTATTTATAGTATGTTGGTTTATCCGGATGGCTTCTCGGGTGGCTGAGTTGACCCGGAAAAGTTAGGACATAGTGCGACTGGAGCGGACTCACGAACTCACACCTCGCGAGCTGGAGAATACCAATAAGAAGGCCGAAGTGCTTGAGGCGGCCAAGGTCGAGTTGAGCCTGAAGCTGGAGGAGGCCAACAAACTGGTTGAGGAGATCCAAAAGAGAGCTGAGGAGCTGGCTTCGGCTCGGGATAACTTGCAGAACACCGTCTCAAAATATGAGGTGGAGGTTCCTAAAGTAGTAACCAATTATAGCCAAGCTATGCTCAACATGGCTGTGGATGGCTACGAATATGGCCGTCTAGTTTTTGAGGTTTGTCGGGCTCGCCGCCCGGATCTTCCAGAGGATCTTTTGATGAGAGTGAAGTATCCTAATGAGCCGGATGAGGAGGAGACGACCCTAGATAAGTCAGTAGAGGAGGAGCCGGAGAAGGGAGATGATGTCCATTCGACCAATCCCGGAGTGTAGAGGAGGCGATCTTTTAGCTTTATTTTGTATCTTCAACGTTTTTGTAAGAATATTTCAGCCTTGTTGGACCTTTTAATGATATATTTAATTTTTCACCTTAAGCGTTGTTGAATGTCTCTGTATCTTTTGCCGCCTGAATGGCTCATTTTTTGTTTATATGTTATCTTTACCGTTTTAGTGGTTTTATGCCTACCACCGCCTTAATGGCCTTACGTTTGCCATTTTATAGTTATCCAGGCCTTATGCTTTCTAGCCACCTTAATGGTATATCCTTTACTATTTTAATGATATTTTTGGTCTTAAGCTTTTTTAACCGCCTCAATGGAAATATGTTCACCATTTTATGATATTCAAGTCTTATGCGTTTGAGCCGCCTCAGTGGCCTTATGTTTACCACTTAATGATTATTAGGTCTTATGAGTTTGAGCCGCCTGAATGGCCTTATGTTCGCCATTATAGTGTTCTAGGTCTTATGCTTTGTAGCTGCCTCAATATTTTAAGCGCTTATCTTTTGTTGTTTGTGCAATCTCAAAGTATGATCAATACTTAAATGTGCAAGTTTTGAAATTAATCACTTTTATTGAATAAATTGAAAAATACATCTGGGAATTCTACGCATCTGGTTGTCTATCTCTTCTCGCCTCGTTAAAAAATTTTAGGAAAAAACCAATTGGGAAAAAATCCTTCAAAGGAAAAGAGTACGGCCATCCGAATCCCTCTAAGAGTTGTTAGACATGTAATATGGCCTAAGCTTTGCTATGTTCCAAGTTGTTGGGACCTCTTTGCCTTCCATGCTCCGTAGCTTGTAAGTTGCTGGTTCGATAACTTGTGAAATTCTGTGGGGGCCTTCCCAATTCACCCCCAGTTTACCTTTACCTTCCCACGCTTGCGAGGTGGTTGCGTCCTTAAGGACGATGTTACCTTCTTGGAGGCGGATTTCTCTGACTTTTCTGTCATGGTATTTGGTGATCCTAGCTTTGTAGGAGGCCATTAGGATGCACTCCCTTTCTCGTTTCTCTTGTAGGTCATCAAGATGGTATCTCATATTGATGTCGTTCTCTTTCTCCGTGTAGAAGGCCACTTGGTAAGATGGTGGACTGATCTCGATGGGTAGAACCGCCTCGACCCCATAAACCATTGAGAAAGGTGTTTCTCTGGTAGATGTGCATGGGGTCGTTCGGTATGCCCATAGAACCAACTCGTCCGACCAGACTCCCTTTCTTTCCATCACCCTTTTCTTTTTTCCTTGACTGAGCATTTTATTCGTAATTTCTATTTGGCCTTTAGTTTGTGGGTGAGCCACTGAGCTAAAGTGGGTTTCAATCTTCAACTCCTTGCAGAAGTTTTGGAACTTGCTGGATGTGAATTGGGTACCATTGTCTGAGATGATTCGATGTGGTACTCCGAATCACATTATGATATTCTTTTTGACAAAATCCAGCACCCGTTCTGGTGTGATACTGCTAAGAGCGACCGCCTCGACCCATTTTGTAAAATGGTCAACGGTCACTAGGATCCATTTTCTTTGTCCGCTTACTTCAGGAAGAGGTTTTGCAATGTCAATTCCCCACGTTGCGAACAGCTAGGCTGTCAGAAGGGGGCGTTGTACAGCGTGAGGGACGTGAGACTTTTGTGCGTGAATTTGATATTGGTGGCAGGACTTGACGTATGTCTCCGCGTCCAGGTTCATAGATTCCCAATAAAAACCAGCAAGACTTTCCCTTCTAACTAAGGTCACTACCATCTGGTGGGAGCCACAGTCTCCTTCATGGAGTTCTTGTAATATTTTGGCTCCTTCTTGAGCCGTTATGCACTTTTTCCAATCGTCGATGTATTATTTTCTGTATTTAGCAAGGAAAACCGCATGGCTTTCCTTACAGTTTTGGTAGCCTCGATTTTATTGTCAGGCAGTCTGTTCATGACAAGGTAATCATAGATGGACTTCATCCATCCGAGATTTCATTGCTCTATTAATAAGCTTGCCTCCGTTTCATTGTTTGGGTGGGTAATTACCTCATACGGGCATGTGAGGTTTTTCCACTCTTCTTTGCTTGAAGCCGCCTTGGCTAATTCATCTACTCGCTCATTTTCTTTCCTGGGGTTCAATCTTCCAGGTTACTCCTTTTAACTCTAGTATCTCTATAAGATTTTGATTTTACCTTTGAGAGATACTTTGCCATTTCTATATCTTTTATCACGAAGTTTCAATTAATCTGGTTCTTGACCAGCCTCGAGTCACTTTTAAGCAGTAATCGATCTGGCCTATCTCTCAGACTAGTTCTAGCCCTTTGATAACTGCCTTGTACTCTGTCGCATTATTGGTCGTGAGGAACGCTAGTTTGGCTGCGTAGGAGAATCTTATTTTTTCGAGGCCCTGAATGTATACGTCAACTCCTGCTTCTTCATGAGAGGATGCTCCGTCCACGAGGATTTCCCATTCTTTAGTTTTGATTTCTTTAGAGTGCTCGAGCCCTGCGAATTCTACTACAAAGTCCACCAGAACTTGCGCTTTCATGGCGCTTCTACTTTCAAATCTTATGTCATGTTCCCCCAATTGGATAGCCCACTCAGACAGTCTCCTTGATGTCTCGACCGTTGGAGGACTTTTTCATCGGGAAGTTGGTCCTTACTACAATTATGTGGCCCTGGAAGTAGGGTCTCAACCGAGTGGAGGCTGAGATCAAAGCCAGGGCGAGCTTTTCAATTTGAGGGTATATGAGCTTAGCATTCCTCAGCACTTTGCTAGTGTAGTATATTGGGAATTGGTTATGTCCTTCCTCTCGAACCAGTACTGTTCCTACCACCTCGTCGGTGGCGGCCATCTACATGTAAAGTGTGTCATCTGGCTAGGGTGTGCTGAGGAGTGCTGGTTTTCTCAGGAATTTCTTTAACTCTTCAAATGCCTCTTGGCAGGGTTGATCCCATTTGAAGTCTTTATCTTTTTTCATGGCCTTGTAGAAAGGCATGCATCTCTTGGCTGAGAAAGATATAAATCTTCCTAAAAAGTTAATTCTGCCATTTAATTGTTTGACTTCATTTAGGATTCGAGGCAGCTCCATTTTTAAAATTGCCTTGATTTTCTCTGGGTTTACCTCGATTCCTCATTGGGAAATCATGAACCCCAAGAACTTACCACCTTTCACACCAAAGGTGCACTTTTTCGGATTGAGCTTCAGGCGATATTCTTGCAATACTCTAAAAACCTTTCGGATATCTTCTACATGTTCCACCTCGCTTTTGCTATTGATTATCATATCATCCACATATAAATCCACTTATTTTCCTATCTCACCTTGAAACATTTCATTGATCAGCCTTTGATAGGTTGCTCCCGCATTTTTTAAACCAAAAGGCATGACTGTGTAGCAGTAGGTGCCTTTGTGGGTTATGAAGGATGTTTTTTCCTCATCGGCGGGGTGCATGGGTATTTGATTATACCCGCATTTGGCGTCTAACAACAAATAGACAGTATAGCCTGCCTTTGCGTCCGCCAATTAATCCATGCTTGGGAGCGGGTAAGAATCTTTCGAAGTCACTTTATTCACATCAATGAAGTCTACACACATTCTGTAGGCTCCGCTTGGTTTTTTCACCAATACAACATTGGATAACCAGCTTGGATATTGAACTTCTCTAATGTGTCCAGCTTTTAAGAGCTTTCTTACCTCTTCTTCAATGGCTCTCTGTCTCTCTAATGTATGCTTCCTTTTCTTTTGAATGACCAACTCGGCACTTGGGTTTAAGTTTAGCTTGTGTTGCATGACCTCAGGTTTGACACCCACGAGGTCTTCTTGAGAAAACATGTTGCTGATCAGTAAGGGCGCAAATTATTTCTGCCTTTGCATTATTGCAAAGGCTCTTCCCACTTTTAAGTGAGCGTTCTGGGCCAACTTTGAGTTCTTCTAACTCTTTAGCCGCCTTGATTTTCTCCGGCCGGTCCGTCTCAAACTCCTCTTCCACCAGGAGTGATTATCTATGTAATGAGGCAGGTATGCCTCTTGAGCTACTTGGGGGTTGCCTATTATTACCGCACTCCCTTTTGTAGTTGGTGTGTGAAATACCAAGTCCATTGCGGGTTTCAGTTTGGAAAGGTCTGCCCAATATGACATTGAATCCCACTAAGATGTCAGGGATGGTAAACTCTACTTTCCCATGGAATTTATGCTTGAGGCCATTTCCACCTCTAATGTAACCTCGTCCAAGGATTGTATGGGTTGGTCGTTAATCCCAATGAGTGGCGAACATCCGGCTCGAATCCGAGAGTGATGTAATCCCAACTTCTCAACAACGCTTTTGGTGACGATGTTCACCGAGCTGCTTGTATCTAGAAGGATTCTTCTCACTGTGAAGTTTTCCATCATCGGCTCGATAACTATGGGGTCATCATGCTATTTTTCGACTAGTGAATTTTTCTTGAATGGCTTCAGGATTTCCGCTTTGCTCTCTACATTGTTCTTTTTACTAGACAAACCTCTAGCTTTCTTTTGGGGTGACTCGAATTCTAGCCCGCCTATAATCACCATTATTATTCTTTTTTTCCATCAATCTTTTTATTCGAGTCATCTTCTCTCTCATCTTTGCTTCCATCTCTTCTTTCATGTCTCTTAGTAATTCCTTTCACGAATTGGCTAAATTTCCCAGCTTTGGTCAGCTCATGTACTACGTCGGCTAGCGATCTACAATCATCCGTGTGATGATCTTTAGCTCTGTGGTAGTCACAATATTTGTTCAAATCTCGCCCTAAGGAGATTCCTTTAGGGATTTTAGGGAAATAGATGCTTTTCCTTTCTGGGGTTTTCTTGATTGCCACTAGTATCTAGCTCAAAGATGCATTCAACCTGGGGCGATCTTCTTCTCGATCAAGATATCCACCTCGACTAGATTCGCCTCGACCTTTTCATCTTCTGTCATCAAATCTGGGTCTGTCCTCTTTCCTTCCTTCTTTACCCCAGCTTTCTCTTCTTCGGTTGAAATTTATTTCATCTACTAGAATCAAATCTTTGACCATACCCAACATTTGTTGGAGACTTTTAGGATGCCTTGTGAGGATTGCATTTCTAAGATCTCTACTCCATGTGCCTTTTAACATTGCCTCTTTGGCGGTGCTGAAATCCAAATCTCACAATTCCAAGCATGCTTCGTTGAAGCAGTTGTAATGGTCTCGGAGGCTTTCTTCTAAGCCTTGCACAACTTCATGTAGACTTCCCATCACCAATCCGGTCGGGGCGGAACCTAAAAAGTGCTTGCAAAAGGCGTCACTGAGTTTGTCCCAGCTACCTATGGAGTTAGGGAGGAGAGAGGTGAACCATCGGGCCGCAGGTCCGCCTCATGTGGTTGAAAAGTATCGGCAGATATATGCCTCAATGGCTCCCGCCATTTCCATTCGATTCTTAAAGTCAGCAGCGTGATAATTTAGATCATCCTTTCCCATATATTTATCGAAAGTAGGTATGTAGACAAGTCTGGGCAAGGTTTGTTTAAGAATATTTTTCTTGAAAGGTGAAAAGTTGGTCCTCGATGTTGCCTCTTGATTGGGCACAACCAGTTTTGCGAAAACCTTCTTGGCTTTCTTCTCGAACTCTGGGTCATCTTCCTCTTCACTTTCTGGCTTGATAGCCCACTTTAAATTTCTAGTTTTTGGGAATGATTCAGGCAGCATGCCTGTTCCTAACCCTTGGATGGCGGCTAGCATCGGCTCAATGTCTCTAAGCGGAATCTGATCATCTTTCTTTACAGATATTAGTTCCTGGAGTAATGATAATTGAGTTGATTGTCTGACTGAGTTCAGTCCCATGGGTTGCGTGGTTATGATATCTGAGGTTTCCGCAAGTGTGGTGGAAGCGATATGGGAATTCGTGTGAGGGATATTGGGTGTGAAAGGAGGCTGGGTGATGTTGTAGATGTGGGGTGGCATATGCCCTTGTGATGCGCTGTCAAAATCGTCGATCAAGTTACGAGGCGGTACTTTATTCCGCC
Source organism: Euphorbia schlechtendalii (assembly GCA_949673415.1). Classification (NCBI taxonomy): domain Eukaryota; kingdom Viridiplantae; phylum Streptophyta; class Magnoliopsida; order Malpighiales; family Euphorbiaceae; genus Euphorbia; species Euphorbia schlechtendalii. The sequence continues at coordinate 710 of CATIWQ010084684.1, read as the reverse complement.
TGGATATAACCAAGCCAGCTTTGCTCAGATCACCATACATCACGCCAGATGAGATGTATGTCTCGACGATTGATTTCCGATATGCTTCAATCTCTTCTGGAGCGATCTTGTATTTTTGCTGTAACTGAAGGAGAGGGTTATCTCCTTCGACAAATCCATCACCATGGGGAGGGTCGCCAGTCTTAGGCGGTGACGTCCCCGTGACGGTTATCCATATGGTTGGGGGATGATTGTTTGTTCCGTTGTGAGCCATTTGAGATTTGATTAGAACTGAAATTTTTCGATAATCAGAATGTTCGTGTGAACTAGATTCTCACCTGAGCAAGTAAATTCAGTCCACGCTCACTGCACCAATGTTAAATTAGCCTGAAACGTGGTTTCACGCGCTAACTTACTGACTGAAGTTGATTCTGATTCTCCTCTTTGCTGTAGTCTGAAGGTTCCTGCAAAACAACAACCGTCGCTATGGGGGATTAGCCGTGTGACCGGTGTAGCCTTTCCGATACTTAAGTTAGATCGGATTTAAGAGAGGAGGCAAGGAGTTTTTTAGTGTTTTTAGAATACGTACTTTTGCGTGGTGATCCAAAAGGTCCTTTTATATTCTTGAAACGTCCCCCTGTCTGATTCAAAGTGTGAATCAAACAAAGTTCTAATTTGAATGGATCCTTATCTTGTTGATAGGATAAAATTTATCTGGATTGAGAATTCCA
>CATIWQ010084674.1:0-10621 GCA_949673415.1 Euphorbia schlechtendalii | reverse complement strand
ACATAGTTCAATTCAAAATGTTCCTGGGCTATTTCAGTTTGGTAGCCTTCTCTTTTGGAAGTATTTCTTGAAGCTTTTAATTATCCCACTATCTCTTGATTTAGTTTCAATTGTTCAATTGTCACAATTGATATTGGATAGGTTCTGTCATGATGTGTCATCCTTACTGGACATTGGTTTGGTTAAAACTCATGAATTTCAAGCTACACTTTTATCATTTGATGTTGAATCCTTTTTTTTATAATATACCATACTGCTTCTAGTTTCGTGGATATATACATTACATTTTTATTTCTAATTACACTTTCATTCGAAAGTGAGAAGTTGTTTAATCATGGGAGGAATAACCAAATGTCCTTTAAGGACAGTGTCTGACACGACACGACTTGGTTCCCGCTAATCACATTCGTTCAGAAGTGGTTCAGGTGTTATTTCTAATTTGAACATTAGGCAATTTCTACTAGTATTGATGTGTTTTGACAACTTCTGACCAAATCAATCTTAGACGTCAGACTTTGATTTTTTTTTGACTATTTTTTATGGAATCTGACAAATTCTACCTTTGTGGAACTTTGCCTCTGAGGAACCTTGCATATGATGATATTTGACTACTTCTAATCAAATCTGTCTCTGATGAAATTTGCCTCTGAGGACTGCCTCTAACATTTGCCTCTGAAGAAAATTGACAGATTCTGAGCATAATTTCTAATGAAGAACACTGATCTGGCAATGTTTCTTTAGGTTATAACTTTGTTCCACATTTAAAATCTAGATCTCAATCACTAGAGATGCAAATTTCCAAAGTTTTTGTGGTTGAGCTTTTGGTGTTGGTGTTGGAAGTGGAAACTTCAGAGCAAATGAACGACTTAATTACTCAAGCGAAGATAAACTATGATTGAAAGGGTACCCATCTTCAGGAGAATCATGAGAGTTAAGGTCATTCTTCAGCTAAACACCATTTGTTCGATAAAAAAACATGAAAATGAATTGAAATAACTCTCTACCGAAGCTCCTTATTGCCTATTTCAGTTTGATCATAGATTGAAGTCTGAGATAACATTGAAGATTTATATTGAGCAAGTGTTAGATGAGGTAACTAAATGAAGGCAAAACACTACTATGATTCTATTCATATTGAATTTGGAATGAGTTAGAAATTGATGGTGATCAAAATTGTTTCCTTTCGACAAAGGAAAGCGAAAGGCAAGGTTGGTTACACCGATAAGCAACACATTCTTAGACAAAATCAGATGGATTGGATCAGCCTACATTAGCTTAAATTCTACAGTTTTAATTTTTCTTTAATATGTTACTGTATGGGTACTAAGAATGTAATTAGCTTTATTTTTGCATTCCTGGGGGACAATAATGATTTGAAGGGAGGGTATTGTGAAGCATAAAAAGAGTTAGCAGTTATGCCATTTTGGCATTTAGTCTAGCTGTCAATTCTTGTTACTGTTTTGGTTTACTATAGAAGTATCAATTGTAATCGATACTGCATAATGAATAAATAATCAAAAAACTTCTCTCTCTTCATCTCATTATCTAGTAAATCGGAATGGATGATAAGACCGACTTGATTATAACCATTCTACCGGTGTAAGAAAGGCAATTTCCTTTCCAATTGGCGAGCTTGCTTTTGAATTTAGAGATTAATGGCCCAAGAAGAAGGTGATAGGCATTTGAAGGAGAGAGGAGCTCCAAGATATTTAATCGGAAACTTGTCGACCCGACAACCAAGTAGCGATGCATAATGAAGCAGGCTGCCATTATCAACATGTATGCCCAATAACGAACTCTTATGGAAATTTATATGGAGTCCCCAAAATACTTACAAAAAAATAACTTTATTGAAATATATTATCATCATTTATTATAATATCATTACTAATAATCTTAAAACTATTATATCGATGTACCAAAGAGATATTGCATGTTACTTTGAATTTTGGAATAAATTTAAGGATATAGAATTTTGAAATTTGATTTTAGCAATATATTGTTCTATAAACAAACAATCTGTCAGTTAAATGTTTTTCTCATTTATTTGTTTTTACCATTCATAATTACACTGACTTAATCTTTTAGTGTTTTAGATTGTGAAATTGCGAAATATAACGATGTTATTACCAATGTTTTGAAAGGTGGTTGCCTAGGGGGAGGTTTTTTGGAACACGTTCATGATTTTATATAATTGGACAGTACCAGGTGGTCCAAGGCAGTTAAACCGCAGGGTGTTATCAAAGCCTTAGAATAAAGCTGCCAAATCTTAGAAACATGTTGTGAAAGACCTAGAAAAGTGTTGCTAAAACCCAGAAAAGTGTTACTACATGGATTTTTAATTTTAATGACAACAGACCTCGCGAGTTTGGGCTTATTGTTGTGCCTAATGGTCATGGGGCTAGTTTGGAATAATATCATGATACATTGACTGAAAGATATGGAAAAAATTATGTCGTCATGTTGAAGTATGACTATGTTTTGACTCTGACTAAACTCTTGATTGATCAATCTTTAACTCAAAATTGTGTCGGACTCTGGGCTTAAAATGCTCCGAGTAATGTTGTTACTTAGTGTGGAGTAACACATTGCTTGAGTATATATTTAAGTTCAATGTTTCACTTAGTGTATATATTTACTCATGCATTATTTGAGATTCACTTAGTATCGAATTTTTACTTGTATACATTGAGTAATTTATGAAGCTAGCTTTCACTTGTTCCTCGATGATATTCTTTTTGTTGTTATTGGAATTAAAAGTCGACACATGAGAAATAAACAAAATGATGAAAAGCTTTTCCACACAAAAAGGACAAAAACCACAATCCTAAAAGGTTGTTGCACTTGATATATCTCTGCAACAAGCGCGCGCCTAAACCTGGATAAAATTCCATGAGATTATAGTACAAAACATGTGACGTAATTAATGTGTCACACCTCTCTCATATAATAAAATTTACAATAAGACAAATCGAGAAAAATATCTCTCAACGAGATTATAGTACAACTTCAACGAATTATTCTCAAGAGACAACATACTGATTCCAAGAGACAAGGGCTACTTACAACTTACAACGACTATGTTGGTCCCTATGGGATATACATATGAGTCACAAAAGGGGTGAATGGCTCTTTTTTGTGGAATTAAGTTTACTCAGAAGGTCTAAGTCACTTTCTTCAACACATTTAAAACCTTACCCTATACTGAAGACACCCTTCCTTCAAGACTAATAAGAATTGAGTTTTCTCTTTACGCAAAGTGTCATTTTCTATATAACTAAACTCACTTTCAATATAGTTCTCCCCTAAGCTGAATTAATAATTTTTTAAAAGAGAAATTTAGTTCGTGAACTTTATTTTATGAACTGCTAACAATAGATTTGAGATTTTGAGATCTTAAGGATTAACATTGTAAATGAACATAATGATTTCAATTAGTGATTACTTCTATATTTTTGCTCAATAGAGGTTGAATCGTTTTTATACTACCTTTAGAAAATTGGCCATTAGGGAGAAGATCGTGATCGTTGATCCATTCATGAGTAGGATTTGAATCTATCACTCACATGAAAACTTACATTGTGAGATAGAGTAAAAAAGTAAATTCTAATAACCACTTCAATCTTGTATTCACATTTTAGAAATGTTTGGATTTATTGCAAAAAATTGTACTTTGTCTCTCATAAGTCAACTTTGCTTTTGTAGAATGTTCCATATACCTTTTGTATATGTTAGAGATCCTATCTTTTTGTATTGCCAAAATTACTCATTGATATGAGAAATCTTATCTTGTGACTTGCATGGGGATAAGAATATTTTTATCCTTCATAGATATTTTGAATTGCAAAGGTATCCTTCGACTCTGATTTAAAAGTTTTTGCTAGTAAGTTATCTAATTTTCTCAATACTTCTAATATAGTCTTTTCTTTTAAATGTTTTAAGGATGCTTTTGAGGAATGGCAATGCGATTGAGTAAAAACTTTCTCCGAAGTGATGTTGATGTCATTTAATTATAAACCATCGAATATCATAATCTAAATGTAAGATCCAACAGTCTCCTCCATTTTGATGGTACCACAAGTAACTTTGTAAGAGGAAGAAAAGATTATTTCGATGCAAACTTTGTTGATTTTTCAATCTTCGGATTTGTTGATTCCCCCAAGATCTTAATCGATTTTTTAAGTTCTTCTTCCCGCAATTTCAACTAGATATAATAGCACAACTCAATTTAGTACTCAGATATATAACAATGTGTTAATGAGCTGAAGTTTATATATAAGAAACACGAAAGAAATAACTAGATAAACTAGCCTAGCTATTACATTCATTTTTCTTTCACAAAAGATGTAGCCTTCATGAATAATTGTAACTTAGTCGATATGAATAATTGTAACTTTGTTGATATGAATAATTGTAACTTAGTCATTAACAATGTACTAATGAGCTGAAGTTTATATACAAGAAACACAAAAGAAATAACTAGATAACCTAGCATAGCTATTACATTCATATTTCTTTCACAAAAGATGTAGCCTTCATGAAGTTTTTCATCCTTTTCATCCTTTTTAGAGTGGAGAGAGATAGGAAGATCATCAATATTCATAGGGTCATCTTTAGTGGGTTCTTCCTTGATGATTACTCTTGGAGCTAGTTCACACATTTTCAATTCCAAAATCATCTTATTCCTTAGTAATTTTTTCACATGCTCATGGTACCATCAAATTGGTTCAAAAGATGTTCCTTCAAGATGGAAAAATTCTCAATGAACTACTTAAAATCATCAGTAATATTTTTAAGATGAGGTAGAATCTTTTGAATATGGTGAGACTACTTAGCATATACTAGTTGGAAAGACAAACTCTAAGATGATGATTAAGGCTTGATGGTTCCATATCCACATAGTGTTGAGGACATTTGCAATGTGGTGAAGGAAAAAACAATCATGATGTCATGTGTGTACAAGTCATGATTGTCTAATGATAACCCTTTCATTTTTCCATGGACATCACCAATTAGTTCACTCAAAGTGCGAGTGTTGGTGGCGCTCTAAGATATCAGTGCTTCCTTATGTGCATATATCTCTTTGTTAAGAATATCCATGGCTTTTTTTATGTCATCCTCAATATCAATACAAAGCTTATTAATGGATTAAAAATTTGGATCATTTATAGCCTTAGTGGTGTTAATCACACCATCGTTCACTTAAGCTCTTACAGCCACTATACAGTATCAACTTCCTTCACAGTCTGAGCTCTAAAATCCTCATTTTTGTGCTTGATCTTTGCTTTGTCTTGCTGGCCTTATTGAATATGAGCACTCAAAAGCCTTCTTATTCTCCTCATTTCATTCTTAATCAAATTATGGGTTTCACCCTCTTTATGCTCAATAGAAGGCCAAAGGATGAACTAGATATCAACAAGTTGCTTTTCTTATATAGCTTTGTGGCCAGTCACAATATCATGTATTATCTTCTGAGCCAGTTCTACTACTCTTTGTTCCCACTTCGATAAGGGTATCTTTATATTCAATACAGTCATCAAGCCTTGTTTCCATAAAGGGTTGAAGATGCTGAATCAGCTCAAATCTAATTTGGAAATGGAGGGGAATTTGAGCAGGAAGATGTTCAGTATGGGTAGCTTATTCTTATCAGAAGAACATTCATTGCTAGTTGTCTATTGAAGGGCATGACTTTGAGATCAACTACTAAATTATTTAGCCTAAGAGTCATGGTGGGTGGAAAATATGGTACATCGTTGCTACATGAACTTCCATGCCCATTCCTTTAAAATCTTCTTCATTCAACTTTCCTAGGTTATACTTTACGTTGTGAAGATCTTCATTGCAATAGATTCTTGAAGTATTAGGACGAAGATTAAGCATGTTCAGACCAAAAATCTCATTTTCCCTTTGACTTTGGTCTTCCTCTAAACATTGACATGCCTCAGAATATAACATTCCTTTGAACATCTTTCCCTTCATTTTCCTCTTCATCATCAATGTCTTCAATAGAAACATCATCCATATATATGATCTAATGATTACCTTATTAAACTTCTTTTGAGTCCCTGCCTTTACATCCACAACAGTATTTGAAGATGTTGAGTTGGAAGTTAATTCTAACCTCTTAGATGTTGAGCAACCTTTGCTCTAGCCTCAAAACCATCTATCTTTGAAGATTTTTTAAGCTCCCTTTAGTTGCCTTGGGATTTATTTATTAAGCCTCTTTAGCAGTTAACATTATTGTTTCATTGTCATCATGACCAACATTTACATCAGTTTGTGAAGCTTCTTTGACCTTCTCGGATTGAGATGCCTCCATAACCTCAGGGGCTTCATTGGCTCCTTATTGAGCTTAACAAGCTTCAGTAATTGCTTCATTGGAATTTAGCTATATTTCCTCAGCATTTACTTCCTCAATAACTAATTTAGCTATCTAGGTAGCAATGGCGAGATGGCCTGTTGGTGATGTAGGTGACGAAGATGAAATTTTTAGGGGAGATTCACTTAGTGATGAAGGTAATCTTTTTGGGTGAGGATTCAAGTAGAAAGAAGAGATGTTGTGGTGAGGTAAATGGTGAGATTTGTTTAGATGGAGAAGGAAGTGGTTTTTTTTTGTGGTTGTGGTGATGGTAATTTGGATTGGTCATGTTGACTTAGCATAAGATAAGGTAATCTTGAGTTAAGTTTTGGAGTTGTCAAACCTTAAGGAAAAGTAAACTTAAATCAGTGTTGAGGTTAGATTTTGAGCTCTCAAACAAAGTTAGTACACTACCCTACTCTTATGTTTTAACTCGACATTTCTTTAGTACAAAATTACTTAGCTAGAGTCTTTGTGATAAGTGCCTAACATTAAGATTTTACTCGATCATACTGTGAGCTTTTATAACAATGTTTGCTTCTAAAATGTTTTGTCAATGAATAATCTATTTTAATTACTTTTGTAGAATTTAACGTTGACTCAAGAATCAATGCATATTCCATGACAAAAGGGATTAGTTTTAGTACAACTTTCGAGGAAAGGAGCTAGAGTCCAAGGTCAATTGATGATTTTTTATCTGCTCAAATTTAAACTGCAAGATAATTGCAAACATTAGAATATAAAGCAAACAGGAAGAAGACAAGTAACAATCCAACGACACTCTCCCTCTATGAATTCTGATTATAATCAAGCTTGAAGAATTTTATCTCATGACATATCATATGTATCTTTAAACGAATATATCTTATTAGACAATGACAATTTTTTATCTCTCAAACCAAAAGATTCCAATTGCAATGACTAGAAGAATCCAATACAAGTCTTCATCAATGGCTACTTCAAGCAATGCTATAAAATGAGTGAGAAATGGTAGTTCCAAACTTTCTGAATACACCTGACAATCTAAAGAGCTTAAAACTCTTTTCAAATTTACTTAGCATTTAAAATTCCAAACATCTTTACAAAAATTGAGAGAGAAATTAGTCATGGAAATCTTTAGTAGTTAAGATTATATTGAAAAAGATTCAACATTTCTATAAGTTACTAAGGAATCTAGGTTGAAAAGGGTAATTAATTTAGTTGGGTAGTTTATAGTTTAGAGGGTACTTGTTGTTATTCAAAACCTATTATGAAGGCTTCTCTAACTAGTTAAAGGAGTTAACACTAATGGATAGCTTAAGGAAAATACTTGTGGATTGGAGGTAGAGAGAGTTCGAACCAGTATAAATTAACAATATTTGCTACTCTTAACTTAATCTCTTTTTTTACTCAGTATTCATAATTGCTCAACATTCAATGTTATATCGATTCACTTAATATTGTGCTTGTCTACTGAGCAGGATTACTCAACACATCCCATTATAAGCTGAGTAAAGCTTGAGCTTTCCATTTTACTTAGCGAACCTAGACTTTAGCACATCACCCGCATCATAGTTTGTTTAAATTGCTTTTAAAACTGAAAAGGGTTTATAGTAATGTTTAAATCCTCGGCTTGCATTGATTGAGTTATTCACTCCCCTTTGACTCATTATTTAGGCCAACAAGACTAACAAATGGTATCATTCCAAGTGCCCAATAATCCTACTTATGCACCTGGTAGTGGGCATACGTCACTCCTTAAAAAAATGTCTATAACCAAATAGCCACTATTTAATGGCGAGCATTATACTTTTTAGAAATATATTATGAAGAATTGTATTCAATCATGGGGCATTCTTTCATGGTTAGCTATAGCTAATGGCCCCATATCCTTATTATCGTAAGATATAGTGTTAAAGTTCCTATGTCTCTTAATGATTATATTAATGTTGATCTCTTTCTGTTATAGTTAAATGCAACAATTAATTACTTACATTATGTGTTATATCTTTCTGAGTTTATCAAGGTACAACACAACACTCGAGATATGCAAGAAGCTTGAGGTCACATATGAGGTTACTAACTATTGATTCATATAAATAGGTTTGAACAAGCATGATAGAATTTCAAAATTTTTTCTATAATCAAGGATCTCCTAATCATGGCATGATTTTTTTTCCTTAGAAAAATTGCCTCATTTGAGCATACAAAAAATGGAAAGAAAAATCTGCAACCCATCTCGGGTGTGACTTGAACATGGGACCTCTAGAGTCAACAACTTCCGTCTCTATCACTAGGCCAAGACCACAATCACTCTAAGCTTGGTATGATTGACATACATCAATAATTGAAAAATATATTTAAGTCATAAACACTTATAAAAAGACATAGCTATAGTTTAATGCATTACCAGTTGATGTGTATCCCAGTTGTTAGACATGATGTCTACACTAGAGGTAATTAGAGTGATATATCTTTATTAGTTATTTTATACAAACTATTTTTTATTGTTATCAATAAAAAAAGCATTCTTTGTTATATATCGATGACTCTGATTTTATATATAATAACTAGTTAGAATATATATTCGTTGATATACTTATACAAAGTCCTTGAAATTTCCATAGAATGAGAGTACAAGAACATAGTGGGAGCTATATAGGGTGATAACTTCTCACACATGCAATTATGGAAAGTTAGAATATCTCTAGTCATAGTTTCATTGAGACTTGATATCAATGAAGTGGGTAGGCTCGCATGTGTAGTCCTACTCATTAGATTAGATACAAGTAGTTTATCTCCCAAGCTGAAGGCGGTACCTTATTTAACACATGGATGTATTTAGAGAGATAGTGATGGAGGTCGATCGACTCTTACAATTCGAGATAATTGTGACATAGACCTTTGCACTCTTTTAGAGGATGAAGATGGAGATTGTGATTCCGATGAAGAACCATGTTTTGAATCCATACGTAACATGAAGGTTCAACTTCTTTTAAAAACTTTTGGACTATTCCAAGCATTCATATTTGAATACAAACTTCAGGCCCAATAAAATATGCATAAATATTGATTTGTGCTCAAGTATTTGATAAGTGTATAATTACACTTATTATCTTGATATTTTTACTCATAAAATGATGTGGTTTAGAGTTATTTTACACTTCATATAAATGATTTCACGTGGTATGTAGTTGTTTTTTATGCAAGTGCAGAAACTCGGTGAATCTTGGGAGTGAAATGATAAAAGATGGAATTATATGCAAAAAAGAGTGAAAAAGGTGCAAAATGATGCGTGGAGTGAAAGGAATTGGCTTAGGATCGAAGTTGTTAAAGATCGGTAAAGTTGCAAAGAAGAATCATGAAGAAAAGTATAAGTCACAACCATGTCACGATAGTGATTCCTACTCACGATTGGCCAAATCACGATCGTGACTATCTATCATGATAGTGACTTATCATTCTTCACAAACAATCAGTTACCAACTTACATTCATGATCGCGACATGTATGTCATGCTCGTGAATCATGACGGGTTTGATAAACTCTTCTCAACTTCCAACCGTCGGATAAGAACAATCAACCGCCATCAACTTTCATTCAAAGAGACACCTTTTGGAGACAATGTAACCATGTAAAGGTGCCTATCCATTGAAGATAAGGATGAAATCTTGCGTCCAATCACATTAAAGATGATGCAACCCTTCACCAATGGACATGACTATTCATTTGGATAAAAGCAACCTTTCACACTCTATAAATAGAGGTTCAAATCAACCATTTCGTGTGGTAGAAGCATCGGTAGCAGTAGATGGTGTGAGATGATACATGATAGATAGAGAGTGAAAGTTATTTAGATTTCTCTAAGTTCAAAGTGTTAGAGAGAAAAATGTATAAGTGATTCGATTCTTGTTTCAATCACTAGATTTCTCCACAAATTCGAGCGATTGTTGTATGAGTGTAATTGTAAAGCACTTATCAATAAAAGTTTATGTTCTGCAACATTCATTTGTTTAATATTCACAAGGAATAGCATCTTAACGGAGGTTCTGTACGAGCCAAGAACGAAATCAAAGTAGACTCAAGAATTGCAGGAATTGATGACTTCCATTAAAGAGTGGATATGGTTTGATCAACTTTAGCTTTCTCTTGCATACCTTACAACTTTACTTTGCTTTCTACTTATACTTTTTAATTCAAAGTTTATGATATGTCTATGTGTCATAACGAGTATTTCGTCTTGCGTCACTTATATTAATGAAGTTATATGCTTTCAAGTTGACT